>QMIH01001187.1:138115-154323 GCA_003987875.1 Clarias batrachus | reverse complement strand
TACATACATCATTACTAAGACACACTTTAAATGAGATGAGATAATGATCTAGCATTGTTCCAAAGTCTCATGGACAGAATTCTCCACCAACACATCACTTACGTCACTGCCTATCTAGATGATATTGTTGTTTATTGTAATAACTAACACTGCCATGCATGCCATCAAGGGATGTCCTGATATCCTTGAAATGGTCATGAAGTGCGATATTTAAACTGATGCTTTGGTATCTGGGATTCCACCTGCACAAAGTAATGAGATGCGATCACAATTGTGAATAACAATGAACATAAAAAGCAAACATAAAAAGCAGCATTTGCACACACACACCCGCGCGCGCACAAACACACACACACACACACACACACACACACACACACGCACACACACACACCTCTCCATGTTCCCCGACCAGACCAAGTGTGTGTAGGGGTGAGTGTGGGCATGTGTACATCTCTTGAACTCATTTGCCCTCAACCGACCATGATTTGTTATGTAATCTCACTGTAGATGGCACTGTGGCACAGAGATGCTCCACATCATCCTGTCTGTAAAACGCTGTTTCTGTGTCTCCACATGCTTGTAATAAAAGATGGCTTGGACCCAAAAAAACATTTCAATATGACGAACTCCACACATTCCTTAAATAACTGTGTGCACCAGTTCCCTGTCAGATAGTAGCACTCTTGCCACACATTTTTCCACTTAAGATCTATCAACCACATCTTTTACCCTGTGATTTTGGAGACGTATCTCTGCGCTGAGATGTGAACTTACAACCTGAAACATACTGTATAGTGGAAGGTAGGCATCGTTTTTTTACTTTTATCTCACAGTCAAATGTTTTCCTTATAGGAATTAGCCATAACATTATGACTTCTGAGAGGTGTGGTTGATGTGTTGGAAGCAGAAAAAAATGGACAAGCATAAGGATTTGAGTGACTTTAAAAAGAGACAAATTGTGATGGCTAGAGGACTGGATCAGAGCAACTTCAAAACTGCAGGTCTTGTGGGATGTTCCCAGTGTGCAGTGGTCAGGACATGCTAAAAAAGAGGTCCACGGAAAGCACCAGAATACACTGTGGGAAGAAGTTCAGCTGGTAGTGGCAGGGTCATGGTTTGGGCAATGTTCTGCTGAGAAATCTTGGGTCCAGCCGTATATTAATGTTACATTGACACATGCTACTTATCTAAACACATAAGTTGAGACGGTATTCCGTGATGGCAGTGGCCTCTTTCAGCAATATAATACACCCTGACACACTACAAAAATAGTCCAAGGATGGTTTGAGGGACACAACAAAAGTGTTGACTTGGCCAGTAAATCTTTCAGATCTCAATTCAATACAGCATGTGATGTGCTGGAACTATAATTCCAGGATCTAAAGGATGTGTTACTGATGGCTCGGTGCCAGACATCACAACACACTGTCAGAGGTCTACTGGAGACCATGCCTCGAAGGGAACAAAAGGGGGATCTGGTGATATTTATTTATTTGTTTTTGTTTATTTTATTCTAATTGCACAATTTAAGTTCTAGATACAGTATATCGGAATGTATTTAAGATATTGACACTTTGTGCCATACAGTCAAGTTTAAACGTTAGTACCTCCTCTTTTAATTGTGTGTGTACTTGTGTAAAACATAATATACAGTAAATCATCTGATCATAGCGAGTTACACATCTGCCGAAAAACAAAATATAACTTTTTTTTATTGAACAAAAATGAGGCCAAAAATGGTAAAAAACAAAAACAAAAAACATAAAATTAAAAGACTTTAAAAGTTACAAACTTTTGAACATGACTGTATTTTACAGGGTATTATTGTCATTATGTGTGTGTATTGTTATTATTAAGATTCTTTTTTGTTATTGTTAGTGTTTATGCATTTTATCATGTTGTACTGTATAGTCATACCAATAAATTCAATTATATTTATTCTCTAGTCTTGTCCTTTCACTGTGTTATGTTAATGAGATTTACTGAGTAAATATGATTAAAACAACATGAAACAAACTAAGAAGCGTGCATTTTACTAATCTTTCTCAGTAATGAGAGAGAGAGAGAGAGAGAGAGAGAGCGAGATCAAATTTACACAGCTATCTTATGTAATCTTTGGTAATGCACCAACAATTTAAGTCAATAGATTATGATGCACACATACACACAGAGACTTAGAGAGAGAGAGAGAGAGGAATGTTCATAGAGGAAATTCTTGACTTAAGACTACTTAAGAAAAGAGGAAAGTATGAAAGACAGGTGAGGTTTGGTGAAATGTGAAAATAAATCAATAAATGCCTCTGAAGTGTCTAAAAACGTAGCGTGAGTTAACGTGTGATGCTTTGCCTTGGTTTGCCAGACTGTCCAACAACCCTTGCCTCATGACTTGTGTTTCCTAGATCTTAGATTCCTAAAGTGTTTGTATGAATGAATGAATGAATGAATGAGGTATTCACTTACAAACCATTTGTTCCGCATTTGCCCTAGTCTGCTGGAAAGAAAAGGACATGTGCACGTGAATGTCATGATCTGTGTCTCAGCATGCTGTGTAGGTGTACTAATGTGATAGAGAGTGAAGTAGGACGTGATGATGATTAGTCATGATGACGATGATGATGTGATTGTAATGATCTGGTTTTGTGGATCCTTAATTGGGAAAACCAGCAGATGTTAGTAATCTCTCTCTCTCTCTCTCTCTCTCTCTCTCTCTCTCGCTTTTTCTTTCTCTCTTTCAAGCCCCGTGAAAGAAGATTGTGATCCTCAGACATCAGCTCTTAACATCTGGAGACTGTTAGACAACACTCCGCCTCCACTTCACTCTCACTCTAGTCCAGCTTTTCCAAATCGGTCGCTTTTGCTTTACCACCGCCACACTCTCACTTAATCATTTCATGTCTGGCTGTCTCGCCTCGCCAATTTCACTTCCCCTTTAACTTGTCTATTTCATATCATTGCATTTTTTTTTTCTCAATGGTCCTTGTTCCTTTCAGTTATCAGGTGAATAAAGGCAAATATATTCAGACTGAAATTGACCTCCGTTCAGCCCACAACATTAGTTGGGGCTTTCTTAACATACAAACATTCATTATATGATAATTGACATCAGAAAATAGTACCAACATTACATAAGCTTACATGTGACCAACTGGGGTGTCTGGTTGCAGGTCCCTTTGGAGAGGTTCCCTTTCTCTTTAACAGCATGAGCTGGTTCGAGTCATATGGTAACTGATATTTCTGTCCAGAAAGCCGAGCCAAAAGACCCTGGGGCCAGATTAACACGCCATCTCACAACAATAGCTTCCCTTCAATTCTCCTGGTGTAAATTCCTTCTGGATGTTAAGAAATGCTGGCGGCGGACTCTCACTGTTTTTTGCCCCGGGACAAGACCAGATGCAGAGAGGACGGCTCCGGACCGATTGCAGCGACTCAGGAATAACTCAAATACATGACCTAAGAAAAATTTGCAATGCAACAGGGTGTGGCTAAATGTGTATCAAAATAAGATCAGTATGTTAACAAGAGGTGAGGCACAAAATAAAAATATATGTACAATTATATTTGAGTTGTTTTGGTAATTAAAGTAAGAATACGTGATGTGTTTGAGCCTCTTATTTTATTTAGTTTGAGACTATTCCATACAAAATCAATACATAAAATAAAAGGATAAAAGTATTGAGGTTATGTGAAACACACTGCCATTATCCTTATCTGCTTACGGCTCAGAATATTTATTATTGTTGTCATATTCAGATTTTAACTGGAAGTGCATGTGGTATGTGGTCTGGAGGTGGTTATTGCTGTTGCGTGTTCCCCAGTACTATGGCCTGGGGTTCTAGAATACAAGTACTTTAGGCACAGGAGATAAACGCAGTCGTTCCCATGAACATTCAGCAAGTGGATCCATGTAAATTGGCAGCTAATTCTAAGCTGGCTACAGAAATGCATCTGTCTGTGGGAACTTGACACATCCCCCGTACAGTCCTGACCTCACTTCAAGCCATCTACATATGTTTGGGACATTAAAGTTCCTGAGAGGAGTTCCTGAGAGGCCAGCATGAAGGAGGCAGTCTGATCACGACATACTGAGAAAACGTTTTTTTTTACTTAGTGTAGCATTATATAGAGAAATAAAGGGAGTTTTGACTTTCATAACTGTACTGTGTTCTGTTTTTCTGCACAATCAAAAGTCCCAGTTTCACTTGAACAACCCCTTTTGTAACAAAAATCCACAGTTTTTAATAACACAGCTTGATTCTTAACCTTAATCAGAATAGTCTTTCACAAATGAAGAAATTGTCGTTTAGTCTGGAGTTTACTAAGGCCATCAGATTTACTTTATTCACTTAATTTGACTTTTTTGGTTTAGGAATTGCGCTGAAACCGGGAGGCCCTTCTCTGGAGCTTTGACAAGCTGTTCTTTAAAGCCGCACATGAAAGATTAAACCTCACACAACTTTTTTTTTCTTGTTTCATCCCAAAGGATCATGTCCCAGAAGCAGGCAAGCTTTTCTACCAGCTCTTTTGTTTGTATTTGTTTTTTTTTTTTTTTTTTAATAATTGTGTTCCAGTACAGATTACAAAGTCAGTTATAAAACTACTGATGATATTTTCTGCATTCTACACTGACCAGGAAACATAATTTTGACAGACGGCCTACTATTATGTTCATTTTCTACTATTGTGTTATTTTTTCTAATATAGACAGAACCAGAGACACTGTTGAAAGAGACAGTTGTAGGTGAGAAAGATCTGTATGGTCTGAGAGAGATCAGAGGTAAGAGGCAGAGCGAGGTCATGTGGTGGAGGGTCACCGATGTCACAGACAGACAAGCTTTTTACTGTCTCAGACAGTTTCACTGACTCCCCTAATGTAAACACGTAGCTTCTAATTGATGAACACTCACTATGCATTGAACAAAAACATGCGTACTTTACGTGAAAGTGAGAGACGCAATACAATCACTGTTTATTCAAAGCTATCCCGTCTCTGTTTGTTTAACTCTGAGAAAGCGTTCGGCATCCTGTGTATGTGTGTGCGTGTGCGGCGACAGATTTGCACGCTGGTCAATCACCAACTGAGCTAAACACTCCATTAATCTTGAGTTGGCAAGGTGCTGACCCCGGCTATAGCCAAGAACTCCCAAACGGCCATATTGGAACATCGGGGGTCTTCCATGGTGAACTGTGGGTGAAACACACATTACACAATTAGGGCATAAGAAATAGCCAAGCAATAAGGCTCCAAACAGTATTGCTATGTTCCTAATGAGCAGCGTGACAAGCTAGTAAATTTTGTATGAATGGTGGCACGGTCTCCAAATTGGTGTTGCAGGCATATTTCACTTCATTAACTGATCCTTACTCTTTGTATGGGTGTCATACAGCTGCAAAAAGAATATGACCTGTTTTTATTTAAATGGAAGTGAGTGTGTTTAAACACTAAGCGATATACTGAAAGATGTACATTGATCAACCATAATATTAAATTCATTTTGTAAAAGTCCTTTTGTACCACAAAAACAGCTCTGACCCATAAGGGCATGGATCTGTAAAACTTCTGAAGGTGTGCTATGGTATAGCAGCTGGCTCCAACACAGTAGCAGCAAAAGTCCACTTCATGGAGTGGCCTTGTTTGTTCAGCACGTCCCACAGATGTTTTTTGAGGAATTTGGACACACCGACTTTGGAGTCGACATCCTTGGGGTTTTTGTTGTCTTCCTCAAGCCATTCCTGAACATTTTGCACAGTGTGGCAGGCAGGGGGCATTATTCTACTGAAAGAACTCGCTGTCATCAGAAAAGACAGATGGGATGGAAGTATGATGTTCAGGGTGTACTTGGTCAACAACAATGTTTAATTACGTACCATGTCAAAATACCATCCACATAAATGGCAGGACCCAAGGTTTCCCATCAGAACATTGCCCAGAGCATTACCTTGCCTCCCCTGGCATGCTAATGTTTCCCAGTGCCAACTCTTCACACCAGGTAAGTGATATACAGTACAGACAAGGTGTGTCCAAACTTTTGGTCTGTACTGTACACCTAGCCATTCATGTAATGTAAAAGAAAGAATAATTTATCAGACCAGACGGCCTTCTTCCATTGCTTCATATCCAGTTCTGATTAACTGATAACAATTTGTATACCAATAACTCTTCTGTGGGATGGAACCAGACAAGATAGACTTCGATCCCCAGGTGAATCAATGAGCCTTGGGTGGCCATGACCCTGCCATTGGTTCATCACAGGCCATTTACCCGTCAGAGCAGTTTTAATGTTATTGCTGATTGGTGTATATGGATCATTGTGTGTGTGTGTGTGTGTGTGTGTGTGTGTGTCCTCATTCTGAGATAGTTGATGTTTTCAAGTTGCAGTCTCCCCCTCCTGTCTCTAGTGTGGCTTGTCTGTCATAAAGTCTAATGGTTTCTCCAGGAGTGCTCTGCTGTTTGGAATGTGCAGCATACATCACAGTGCATCCAAACCACAAGGAATGCAGTGCTGCCAAGTGGATATGACACTGACGGCTGTTCTCCTGTTCAGTTAGGTGATTCTGCTAAGATTGAGCTTTTCTAGGAGACCATCTTCCAGTTTTGGTTTGTTGGAACAGTAGATCGATCGCAGTCAAATGTCCACTATAGCAGAACACTGATGAGCTGTTGTCCAGTTCTGCCATCACTATGTTTACACTTGCGTGACCTTTATCTTTTCAGGGTCGGAAAGAGGTCAGGACTCAGAGTCGGAGCCTGACTCTCTAGCGTCTCTGGAGAGCGTCTGATGATAGAAACCGACAAAGAAAACTTTACTGTAGAGAGGAGAGATAAGCAGACTATAAAGCCATTCATAAAAAAGGGGCTAATAAAGATAATAGAGAAGGAATAAGCAGAATATCAAACAATGGATAAAATGTTAATCCGTTATCGACAAATCAGCTTCATGCTCATGTTTTTTTAAGCCATAATTTTAATTAATTCTGTTAAATGTAGGACACCTAAAATACTTTTTTTTATGTACATTTTCTTCTTTCTATTTGGCTGCCATGAGGTAGTGAGGTATTCCACATGACTGGCACAGGAAGAACTGATCATTAAGACCTCCCACTGAGAGGATCAGCCAGAACTAACATATCATCTCGTCAGGAACATGGAGACAGGGATGGATGATGTTCAGGAAGTATTTGTTTTGAGGGATGGTAAATCACAGGGATTTTTTTTCCCCCCCAAGACTGTGTCACTTTTCCCCCTAAGCTTTATCTCTTTTTGCCTGTGGGATAAGGTTTTAACCACCCTTCTGCCCAGTTCAGCTTCAGGACATTGTTGCTCTACCACCACTTTACAACCAAAAACAGTATGTCTATAAACTGAAAATGCTGAAGGTAATCAGACAAACAGATTAAAACAATGAATATTTACCCAAATGTATGTGTTTTTGTGTGTGTGGTGTGTGTGTGTGTGTGTGTGCGTGTGCGTGCGTGCGTGCGTGCGTGTGTGTTTTCTTGTAAGAGAGAATGAGATTGTGTGTGACGGTCTCTTGTGTCATCTGCTGTCTGCCACATCTTGATGGACGGATGGCTTTTAAAGCTGCCAACGTTCTGCTGGTTCTGTGTCTCCACAGCAACCAGCACGTAACTTATTACTGGTCACGTTTCCAGACACATACAATGACTGTGCTTTATATCCTGTCAAATTTGAGAGCTAAGACAGAATTAAAAGCTGTAGTGTACAATCATCCATATTTAAATTTATCTCAAGAAAAAAAAAAAAGTCTGGGTGAATAATTCTACTCCAGTCTAAATATTGTGATCTAATAACATAGACCAGTGTGAAAATAATTCTCTTGTCTCCAGATGAGTGATGTACACTACACTACACTACACTACACTGTATGGTCAAAGGTATGTGGAAACCTGAGCAACTCACCCATACAGCCTGTGTTTTTACTTTTCAGATTGTGCCAAAAAGCTGGAAGCACACAATTGAGTAGAATGTTTCTGTATGCTGTAGAATTACAGCATTCCTTTTACTTGAACTGAAAGGCCCAAAATCTACTCATGATGATGCCCCTGTACACAAAGCCAGTGTGTTAAGGTTAGAGTAGAAGAAGTACTTGTATGTTCTTGAACATAGAACTCTGAGCCATTGCACAACCACACTGAACAACTTTGGGATGAACTGGAACACTGTCTGCACCCCAGACCTCCTCACATCGGTACTTGTCCTCTTGTAGTTGAACACACTCCAAAATCTACTGGAAAACTTTCCCAGAAGAGTGTCAGATATTGAGAACTAAGGGGGACTCAATCTGGAATTAAAAAAAAAAAAATCTAAACAATTAAGAATCAAATAACTGAAGATTAAATCTATACCTGATGTTCTATAACTAAGTATTGTATATATTATACATAAGTTACATGTATGTAGTCATGGTCAAGAAGTCATCAATTTACTATGAAGACTCCTAAGAATGAACAAATTGGAAAATTTAACTAGATTCCTTTTTTTAAAATTTTTTTTATATATATATATATACTTAATTGTAAATAATAATAATTAAGGCTCCAGGTTATTGTTTTTTGAATATAATTAGTAGTAAAACCATGTCAACCTTTGCATCTTTAAAAACTTTACATGCTCAGTAAGTGTTGGGCTCTGGAAACTAGGTTAGCTCTGCCAGCTAAAATCAGTCACAGTTATACAATTAGACCATCATTTGTGCCGAGGGGTTGAGTTACAATTAATGAGTGTGATGTATTTTTTTGTGTATTTAATTTTAGTCAGTGGCACACGTGACGTGCATTCCACAACTAAACCAACACAGAACACCGGAAGTAAGCCTCAGAGAAAACAGTGGCGTCCAGCATAACTAACTGCACTGCATATCTTACTTCACTAGAGTCACATATGGAGTGAATTAGCATTCAGAACGGATTTTTTTCCCCTGAATCTGAACTCAACATGGCAGACAGACAGACTATCCTACAGTATATATTAGCTTGTAGAAAAGGAATAGAGTAGCATACAAAGACAATACAATGCAAGAAATTACAGTCTACAAAGTAGTGGGCATTCTTTACAAAAAAAAATCAAAGAAAAGGATTAAGTAAGAAAACAAAGCAGCTTTGTGACACCGTACAAGGCTCCAGCAGTAGGAAGTATTCAAGGTAACACACTTTGATCTGCATCAAAACAGGAATTAATAGGGATTTAACCATCATGGAGTGTACAAGGGAAGAAGATATACAGTAGTACAATATCATAATAATTATACAAAAATACAGTAATAAGTGCAAGACAAAGCAGGGTAAAGTGTGAATGAAGAGATTAAATGAATTACTAAAAAAAGATTAAATGAATTACATAATTAACATTTGTACTGATTAACTGACATTAATATTATGACTGTATGGTTTTTGCCAAGGTGTTCTGACACCCTTCTATGTATTTTTGTTATATCCTGACTTTTAACATCACACAAGAGTTGAAGTTTTGAAGTTCCTCTGACAAAGTCGTCTATTCATTACAGTTTCGTCCTTTCTCACAGTATTTACTTTTTCAATATCTCGTTACAGTGGCGGCTGAACGTCAGTGGGATACATTGGGCAGCAAGTGAACCATTTTTCAATGTGCTGGAAGCAGAAAAATAGTGACTTTGACACTGTGATGGCGCGAGGACTGAGCAGAGCAACTCCAAGGCTGCAGCTCGTGGTAGAGGTTCCTGTGGTCTGGACGTAACAATGATCCATGGTAGGAAAACCGCTAAACTGGCGACAGGGTCATGGGTGGCCGCGGCTTACTGAAGCACATGGTGAGTGAAGGCTGACCTGTGTAGTCTGACCCAACAGATGTGCTTCTGTAGATCAAATTGATGAAAAACTTTATGCTGGTTGTGAAAGAAAGGTGTTAGGACACACAGTGTGCAATCTGTTGTGGTGGGGAAAAAAGGGGACCTGCTCAATATTAGGCAGGTGGTCATAATGTTATGACACACACACGGAGAGAGAGAGAGAGAGAGAATCATGTGATTATTGCTGCTGTTTTTTATGGCGACCGATAGGAGGCGATCTTTTCCACATAACGCGCGCGCGTGCGTGTGTGTGTTTGTGTATCTGCACTGAGCTCTTGGGATTTAGGGAGGGAGACCCTACAGCGCTCCTCCAGTTGTCTGTGTGTGCGTGCGTGCGTGCGTGTGCGTGCGTGCGTGCGTGCGCGCGCGTGCGTGCGTGCGTGCGTGTGCGTGCGTGCGTGCGTGCGCGCGCGTGCGTGCGTGCGCGCGCGTCACAGTAAGTCTGTTCAGTCAGTTAAAATCAAAGTTAAATGCCATTCATGTAAATCTATAGCATTTAAAATATATAAATATAAAATATATATAATATATATATATATATATATATATATATATATATATAAAATACATATAAAATATGTGCTGAAAGGTTTGCCATCTATTTCGCAATATTTTTTTAGAGTGTAATTAATTCCTGTACATTATTGATTTTGTTTATTAGTTATAATAGTTCATTCATTCATTCATCTTCTACGCTGTTGCAGGAAGGATATCGATCCATTGCAGGGCACACATGCACACACTACACACTCACATACTCATTCACACACTACATGCAATTTGTCTAAACTGCATGTCTTTGAACTGTGGAAGGAAAAACAGAATAAACAAGAATATGCAAAATTCACACACACACACACAGAACCGAGGCAAGAATCAAACCCCTGACCCTGGATGTGCGAGGCCACAGTGCTAACCACTTCGACACCGTGCCGCCAGATTTAATCAGTTTGAGATTCATAAACAGCTCGAAACCCTTCCTATGTCACTGAATGAAAATGATTTTGTGAAATCCAAAATTCCTCCACAGCGACGTGAAAGACTCATTGCCAGTTATCACAAACGCTTGATTGCAGTAGGTGTGGTCAAGGGTGACCCAACCAGTTATTATTAGGTTTAGGGGCAATTACTTTTTCACATAGGGCCAGGCAGGTTTGAAAAACTTTTTCTCTGTGATAAATTAAATAATAATTTAATAACTGCATTTTCTATTTATTCTGGAAATCTTTATGTAATATCAATATTTGTTTGATGACCGGAATCATTTAAGTGTGAATAAATAAATAAATAAATAAATAAAGAAAGAAAGAAAGAAAGAAAGAAAGAAAGAAAGAAAGAGAAAAAAAAACAGGCTTTCACAGCATTCTCTGTATTAAGTCTTATATCCTATAAAGATGGTGGGTTTTTAAGGAATTCAAATTCCAGCACCAGCATTCGAATATATATCTTTTTTTTTTTTTTTAAATCTGATTAATTTGAAGTCTCATTCAGGAAAAGATGGACGAAGCCCTGAAGAATATTAAGTATTAAACATTGTAGAAGTAAGAACACTGTTCTTGCATTTGTTCATATTTCACATATGTGTTAGTTTACTTAATTAACTAACTATGCCAGCTTAAAAAAAAATAAAAATAAAAAAGCTTGGAGTGAGGTTCTGAAAATAAGCGCATTTGTTGTCCACGTACTGTACATGCACATGATACCCTGTTGCACATACCCAGCCATTTTGTCTAACACTAACCATACACTTTATATTGCAGTGTTATAGTGAAACAACAGATGCAAGTGACTATGTTTATTCTAGTTGATTCAACTGACGTTTGAAAAATGAAAAATATATGTAACTCAAACAAAAAAATTAAATAAGGCCTAACTTATTGACCAGCTAAACCACCTACATGTGCTCCAGCAACTTGATGTAGGGCAAACTGTACATAAGCGGTTTCAATGAGAACTCTTCCTGTCTTGATCCATATCTCTCACTTTTCTTTCCTGACTTAAATGGGCCCTCCTGTCATTGGGACCCTTTGTAGTCAGTCCCACAAGCCTCTCCCCTCCCCTACTATAATGCGAGTATTATTATTATTAATATTATCATTATCATTATTTTTATTATAGAGTAGTAAAATTATTTACAAACAGAATAGAGGAAATTATGATATTGGCTTTGAGTTTAATCATATACAAAACAGTATATCGCTATTTATATTCACAAGAACACTCAGGGGCTAACACATCTGATTAAGAAAGAATACACATACAATATTATGTAAAATGCAACAGTCATGCAGGAGCTGTGGAACAAAGAGAGTGTATGACAACAGCGAGGAAACTTGTGCCATGCAGAAACAGATGAAAAAGAGCTAAATCAAGATATTAGAAAGAAAAGTCTATCGGACAATTGTTTTGAATATGAATGTTTGATAAATTGTGGCATAAGAGCGTGTAAAGATGAGTGGTTTCGTCGTGAGTGCCGTGTCAATGCATGAGAGTTGACGGCTCTGAACTAGTTGAGTGCAGGCAACTGAACATTTTAATCTTAAGTCAAGATGAACGTAATCCTACTTAGAAAACCAGTCCTTCCATCACAAAAATAATAATTATGATTTAATAATAATAATAATAATAATAATAATAATAATAATAATAATAATAATAAAATTCCATTTGTACTGCACGTTTTAGAGCTAAAGTGCTACAGATTTAAATACATATAAAACATAATAACATAAAAGAATGCAACATCAAAGCAACTGCAAATAAAAAACTAAAACTAAAGTAATGCTAAGCCATGGACAGTTTTGTAGTTAAGCATGAGGATTTAATAATCAATACGAAATGAAGAGAACATGTAAAGATGTGAACAGTTTGGGATAAATTAATGTTTGTCAATAATGTAAATCTTTAAAAAACAAAAATTAAAGCATTACAAGAATTTAGGCTGGAAGTGACACAAGCATGGTCTAATTTTTCAGGAAAAAGGCATTGATACAAGTGTTTTAAATTGAGCAATTTTTTGTTTCAATTCTGGACAAACTCTATTCTGAAATGGTTATATAAGGATAACTTTGGCAACCGTGGCGCACTGTGACAAGGACAGAGGAGACAGTTTACACAGACCTAATGCGCATGAAATAGGGGATTAAACTTCAAGATGGGAGGAGATTAGACATTTTGCACATTTAGTCGACCGCTGCCATGTCACTCTTCCTTTCTTCGGGAAGGCTTATACAAATGGCTTCAGTATCACACAATAGCCAGGGCTCCTGGGTCTTTAATAAACCAGCGTTATGAATGTATGTGTCTTAATGCGCTGCTCCGGGTGTATGTGGGTGGTAAACATGGCCGGACAGAGAGCTGAGCAGGAGCAGACAGAGGAGACATGCGACTGGGGGGGTGCCGATTGTGAATGCCCGAACTGTGTCCAGTTTAACAAAGTCACATTAAGCCGATTTTTTCTGGTCACCTTGACGCCAATAGAGGATTAGCTGTGTTCACATCGTCGCCCAATTGAGATCTTTCTCTCAGCCCGTCCGGGCCTTCTGTGCTAGGAGAAAGGGTATGCTACAGCCTGATTTGTACCAGCAACGAAAGAAGAAAGGATGAACCATCCTGCAGAGGACAAAAAAAGACATTAGCTCAGTTTTGCTGTTTTTTTTTCCGCTCCTCTCTTCCAGAATTAAAACGATACTCAGTGAAAGGGATCAAATGAAGGATGATGTGATGAATGACAACGTCTCTCTTTGCTTTTGCTCTTTCTTTTGCAGAAGACAACTGGTTTATATAACTAGGCTGAGAGAGTGTAAAACGCTATGATTGTGTGTGTGGGTGTGAGTGTGTGTGATTGAGCGAGAGAGAGAGAGAGAGTTATCTTAATTAGGTAGATATGTTATGTGACAAGCATAGGTGGAATTCAATGTTTCTTCATGTTATCCATACACAGCAAAAATCACCTATGGATAATGAATGCAAATCAAAACAAAAAAAGTTTTTTTTTCAATCCAAAGACATGCTAGGCTGATTTCCAAATTGCACACAGTATGTGATTTGGTGTATTAAGTGTGTGCATGTGTGAATGTGTGTGTGTGTGTGTGTGTTTGTGCCCTGTGATTGATTGCCTTTATAACATGAGTTTACCATACTCAGGATAAGCAGTATGGATGGATGAAAAAAAAAAAAAAAACTACTCCCAATCTAGTGCAAACTCATACAAATGTTTAGTTGCATAAGACATAGTGTATATGCAACTGTAAGAAATCTGTAATTATGAATGTGTGACTGCTCACAGGATGTTTAGCTTTAATCAACGTATCACTGGGAAATTTGCTAGCCAAAAATAAATGAATAAATAAATATACAAAATTTTCAATTACTTTAACCGGTGATTCATGTTTCAAATGTTTTACTTTATTTCATGACCAAAACCTCCGGCAATGCTCCTTTTTTAGTTTAATTGCACTGGTGCAATTAAACTGTGTTTCTCTAGTTGATTTTATAGCAATGGCATTGCATCGTCTCCAAACATTTTAGCAGTAATTAGCAATAATCATCTCTTTAAAATAGTCACATTTTGTTGTTTTGCAGCCTGAACTGAAGACACAGTTTTAGTTTCATCCAGCTGTATTTACTCAGTGCAACATCCAAGTGAAAGATTGGGGGAAAAAAAATTAAAAGAGAATCACTGATTTGGGAAAGGATCACCCCATCTAAAAATGACTTGTAAACTCAATTAAGTGAAGCTAATAACTTTCTCAATGGCACACAAAGCTTATTTATTAGCAATATTTGCCCACTCTTCTTTGACATCTGTCACCAGGCAGTGGGTGTTGTAGGGTGGGGCCTCTGTGGATCAGACTTGTTTGGCTGGTGCATTGCATGGGGCTCGATCAGACTGGGATCTGGGGAATTTGGAGGCTTATGTCCTTTGCATGCTGGGTCCGGTACATGGCAGGCACTGGGTGTTCTGTTGCCTCTTTATCGTGCCCAGCATTTACTTATTTTGCAAGTTTTGCTGTACTGGCCTTTCTGTGGGATTGGACCAGAGAGGCTGGCCTTTGCTCCAGCACGGAATCAGAAATGTGTCACTCCACGCAGTGTGCACAAAACACACACATGTACTAGAAGAAGAAAGTAAACAGAACGGAGTTGGGATATTTACACACGAGTGACAATTACTCAGCCATGATTTCTAGAAAAGGTGAAGATTTTGAAAGAGGACAAAAACATTCTTGAAATTTCATGCAGCGTGTTGCTTGGATTTCTGACACTTGAAAGCAACTAGTACGAAATCTTTGTGTGATGAGAGGTCATAACTGATGAAACAATGTCATCGTGGTCAGGAAACTATTAATTATTTTACAAGGCGTTCAATTATGAATAAATAAAATGGAGGCAGCAAACAAAAACAAACGATTTTTATTCCGTTCCCTGCAGCCAAAACCACTGAATTGATGAGCACGTGTAAGTCAATGGTCAGTTGTGTCTGTTTTGTGGTTTTAGGGGCCAAAGGTTAAAGGTCGAGTGTGAATGAGTTTGTCTGGAAATGTTTAGAGAGAGGAACATTGACCAGGCCTTCAGGCACACACCTGCAAACAACACACATACATACACACACAGAGTAACTGTAGGATAAACATTAGTAGGAAAATGTTGGATTTCACGTATCTTTTAGTTTAACAAAAAAAAAAATTGTAAAAGAAGAACACATCATACATTGCGAGGGTAGAAAACATGTTCTTTTGTAGCAAATTGTATGACTGAAGTTGTCCTGAAGTTTATACACAGAATTTTATAACAAAAAGGATGTGAATGATAATATAATTACAAGTTATATTAAATATGGGTTTGTTCTGGTTTTTTTTACATTTTTTTTATGAAACTGCTTGCTGTTTGCATAAATAAAGGAAACTTTGAAGCATTTGGTGGGGGGGGGGGGTAGTTCTCGCTCTGTAAACTACATAACTATAACTAACCATAACTGAGCCAATGCTATCCATTGTGAAAAGCAGCATTACACTCAAAAACATTTCACTCAACACCAGATGAAGCCCTAAGTCTCTGTAACCTGGAGTGCATGCAATGAACCAGGACATAAAACTGCCTTTCAGCCCTCCAGAGATGATGACCAGCTAAACCAGGCCCATAACACAAGATTCTGGCTTTGACAACCTTTTAAAAGCTGTCACGGCGTGCGCCTGTGATGGGCGTGCGCCCAAATCTATTATCGCCCCTCGCTCACTTCGTAGGCTCCCTAGGTAGGCGGCACCCCTTCTGCATGTGTGCAAAGAGACGAGGCCGCCTATGCGGGCCGGCTGGCAGTGATTAAACGTTAATAGGATCTCGGGCTTGCTCCGCATTATAAAA
>QMIH01001187.1:121434-137712 GCA_003987875.1 Clarias batrachus | reverse complement strand
AGGAGCGCTGCCTCGCGCGCTCCGTTCGGCCACTCCGCCCACCGCCGCCAGCCGCGTGCCCGCATGCCAGCTGGGCACTGCCTCGGACCACGCACGTGCACACTTCATCCCTACCCTTTCTTTCCGTCCTCCCTCCTTTTACCATTTCCTTCCCTTATTTATCSCTAMTAAATTAYCCTTTTCCYYTAAGATCTCGCCTCGTGTCTGTGTTTCATGGTGCCGCCCGTGCAACAAAAGGGTCGAACCCGTTACAAAGCTCTTGTCTTAATTTCAAAACTCTGCCTTATCAAGACCGAACGAACGCTGAGTATTAATTCAAGTCGAGAATATGCAAAGCTTTTACTGGAGGAACAGCTCCAGCTTCTCACCAGTCTCCTCATCTGCTGTCAGTCCCAAACATTCAGGCAGTGACGGCTTATGTAAAGGAAGCACTGGCTTTAATTTCCTCACTCTAAAAAAGCAATTTAAAAAAAGTATTTTTAACTTCCTCCGGGCAATTAAAAAAATTTTCTCCATTTTTTCATCATATTTTTAATAATTTCTCCCCTTTCAGCTTCATTTAGCTAAAAAAAAAAAATTGTTGCTTATCTGATGTTGTATTTGCCTAATACTAAGACCCACTGGAATGAAATGCTTTGTATTATATTTTTACACAAAAACAGACATAATTATAAGAGGGGGCACTAACTTCTGAACATGACTGTGAACAATCCTGTGCTTAATTTGGTACTGTAGTGTCCTAACACTTTGAACACTGCTTTTTTAAACCATTTTCGATCCCCTTAGTCGTATTAACATTATACTGACCTGCCCAGTGTCCAAAGTCTTTACAGGAATGTGACGTAATCCTAGAAACCAAACTTACTGCAAGAATGGAAACATTGAAAGTCAACTTTTCAGTTACTACAGTATTGTCAGTTAAGGGACTAGAGTTTACCTTACAAGACTGGACATCAAAGTGAGTCTCTCTCTTCACGGTACCCACAAACCCATGATGAAGTTTCAGGGAATTTGGGAGATTCTTTCAATTACAGTATATTGTCATCACAACCTGCCTTGCCAAAACCTCCTTGCTCCGTAGCCTTCCAATGTATTCAAACCAACCTCCTTCTTGCATTTAAGAAAGGCATCCAGTGTCCTAGTCATGAATAACCAGATAAGGAAGCGTAAGCAGACCCAAGAAGAGGCATATGTGCAAATAAAAAGAGCAGGAAGATCCCGATAAAAGCTGCATAGACCACTCACACATAATCACAAAGGTCCTGATCTTAGGACCTAAGACCTAAGGACCTGATCTGAAGGTTAAGTTTAAGATTCGCAGGTTCTTTAAAGGTAATTAGACAAGTAAACCACGGGGAATACCGATTAGAATTACCCACGTGTTGAGCTGTCTTTATCTGACGGTCATTGCTTATGTGTAGTTTTTGCGCATAGACCCTCAACTATCTCCTTTCTTTCTTGTCTGTTAAATTCACAATCTAAAAAAAAGTCATGAACTTCTAGTTTCCTGTTATTTCGGCCTTTCTAAAGTTTATGACAATGGATTTAACCATGGTTTGACCAGAACACCCTTCTGTCAAGTCAGACCCACATTTCCAGAGGACTGACATCCATGACCACGAATGCACCCTCATGGTCCTGAGGTGGCTTTTTAGACCGTAATAGCAGGGAGGGGAAAAGAGAGGAGTGGGTGGTCACGGTTTTTATTGAGTGTGTGTATATGTATTTGTGTGTGAGCGAGGTCCCAAGATCGGTAAAAATCACCTCATTTTTCACTTGAGTGGCTCTCTTTAGGTCTTACACTTTTCTTTAGACACCCTCCCTATCTAGCCCTTCAGAAGAGAATTCCTCTACTGAGTGTGAACCCCTGAACAGCCCCCCCCTCCCCCCCCCACAACACACACTGAGGGGCATTCAAAATGCATTAACGGCAAATCAATGAAAAACACTGAAAAAGAAAAAAAGAGAGAGCAGGGCAAGAAAAATCTCCTTAGCAACATAATCTGGCTAGCTTCACGAGAACCAGACGAGGAATTGAGAAGAAAAGGGAACGAGGCAAAACAGGGAGGGTAGGAGGAAAGAACGAGAGGAGGGGAGGGATCGTGAAGCATTTAAGCAGGGAATAAGGAACTGAACGGCAAGAGGCCTTGCGCACAGACACCGACAAAATGGGGAATTAACACAAGAGAAACTGTTCCTATTTAACACAAGGCGAAAAGCGACTATATTAACCCCCCCCTTACAGGCTAGCATCAGGGGGCAGGGGGACTAACAGGAGGGGGAACTGTTGGAACTTTTAATGCTCGCTTACTCCCACCCGAGTCCCAAGGGAACTTAGGAAAGTCAGAAATAATTGGCCACACTTATTCATTAGGGATAGAACCAGGTCCCAATCAGGCTTGTTATATACATTATTCACTACTTACACACACCTTTGTAGCAGACCTTTAAACAAGTTCCTCTTTATCCTTTATTTCCTTAGACAGTAATTCTAGATTTTCATTAAGAAACAAAGTGTTCAGGTTTAAAAAAAAAAAAAAAACGAAATTAAATGTCTTTTTTCCCCTTTTGGTCAGCCCAAAAAACACATTTTATTGTTCTATTGGCTATTTTTCTTATTGCATTTTTTTATTTTTCAAATATTGTCAAAATCAGTAGTCATACCAAAAAATATAAATTTTCATATATAAATCTAAACCTATCTATCTATCTATCTATCTATCTATCTATCTATCTATCTATCTATCTATCTATCTATCTATCTATCTATCTATTCTGAAATAAATATAATTCATGTGTTATGTGTGTCACTTGTATATGCTGAAGTAAGAAGTTTGTTAAAACTTGTTTTTTTTCCCCTTTTTTTTGCAATTGACAATTGTCGGTATCTGTTCAACCTTTAACCCCCACTACATCATATAGCCAATGCTGGGAGTGTAAAACTTAATTAGTAGGTCATTAAAAGCTGCCCTATACATGAAAGGAACTTTACTGCCACCCCACCACTCCTCTCTCACACACACACACACACACGCACACACGCAACTCCCTATAATTTTCTGGAATTCTTGATAACTGTACAGATTTATTATTATTATTATTATTATTATTATTATTATTATTATTATTATAGTGCTCAGCATATAATTTTAAATATTTAATAATTCACAATCTGGCATATTCAAGAGCTAGACTTCAAATTCAAATTTGACATTAAAAATTTGAATTTGTCATACACTGTACGATATGCAGTGAAATGCTTATACGATCCTTAAAATAAAGCTTATCAATAGAAATAAATTATGTAACAGAATAGGAATAAAGTATATGAAAACATAGCGGTAGAAAAAATAGAAGACAAAATATAAAATATAAACAAATATTTTAAAAACGTAGCTGTACCTAATATAGACAATATGGCTGTACAAATATGGAAACTGTATGGAAATTGATATAGAATTTAAATAGAAATGCCAGGGGAGTGAGCAAATATGCATAAACCTGCAATATGCAAAAGTGTGCAAAATGAAATTAAATAGAAATGATCAGGATGAGTGCCAATTTGAATGAATGTTCAAATGTATAATGTCCATAATGGTCCTTAAATGTCTTAGGTGTGAGCAATGTCCATAATACCCTGTTTGTCAGAAAAAACAGAGGCACATGTAAATGGAGGGACATACAGTACATTTAGATTAAGTATTTAGTATATCTGTTTCCGTATTAATATCCAAAATGATTTTTGCTGAAAGTTTCCTTTCTGAGGTTAAATCCTGAAGCAGAGCACAGAGCAATACAATCTACTCCAAAATCTCCAAAAAAGGATGTGTTCAACTGGGTTGATTTTCTGTGATACTAATCTTTTCGGATGCTCTAGACCTTTGAAATGGAGCTTATCTACCTTCTCATTTCCCTTCTGCCACACTCTGACAGACTGACTCAGCCTTCCTAAACGCATACTGAACCAAAGTTTCAGAAGATTATTTGTACTCGGAACTTGTATGGGTAATCCCGAAGGATTGCAGCTAAACTTTACCAAGTTTAGCCTCATCAAACCGTCCCCTTGTGCTGAGAGAACAACGTTGTAAAGACTGTGAGATTAAGATAAAACGAGACGGACTTAAAAGCCCTGGCATGAAGTGAATATTGGAGGACAACTCCTAATACAAAGCCATTAACAAAGACAGTACAAAAGCAAACAGAGAGAAAGGAAGAGAGAAAAGAGGACGAGGCCGACTGAGACAGAGAGAGATGGTTTGACAGTGAGAGAGACGAGAGCCGGAGAAGAGAAAAAAAGAGAGTGGTCTAAAAAGCAGCGATGTAGATAAACAGGGAGGCAGAGGGGCGAAGGAGATTAATAAAGACAGAGAAGTAGAGAAAAATAGAAATGGAGAAAGAAAGAGGGGGACTCTCTTTGTCCCCGATGGCTGATTTCACACCGACACAAAGGCCTCGGTGGATGTTTCATCCTTTCACGGGCGTTTTTTGCTGCCGTGCATTCAGCACTGTTCCTGTGCCGTTATGAAGTCAGGTCCATTCAGTGGGCGTTATAAATCACCGGTGCCGCCGCAGAGCGTGGCCAATCGTCCAATTACGGAGCGCGGCCGCCCCTGAACATGCCAGACAAAAGCGTCACAAGGCCCATAAACGACCCTCTAATCAGGCGGCGGGGAAAACGCGCCCAAAACAGGCCCCAACCGCCCGCCTCACGCCCGTATTCCATCATCCCCATGCCCTCACACTTCCTCCCGCCCACTTCAGCACACACACATACACAGCTGCAGAGAGAGTAGATGGAGGGGGAGAAGGGTAAAGAGGGCACACTGAGAGGGAGAAAAATGAGTTGGTGTTAGGACGCTGCGCTGAAGCCCCCCTCGGCCCTTTTCAGGCTGAGAGCCAGAACAAAAGCATACTGTTGCCATACTGGGCCGTTCATGCTAGCCAGTTAGCGGCCCCGAGAAAGTCCCTTCCACAGCTGCGGGAGCTCACCTTGTGCTGGGGGCTATTGTTGGACTGTTATGGGCGGCTCTGACATCCATCTTCAGGAACTGGAAGAGAGAGAGAGAGAGAGAGAGAGAGAGATGGAGAGAGTGAGAGGGAGAGAGTGAGAGAGAGAGTGAGAAGGAGAGAGTGAGCGATGCAGCTGCAGGATGAATAGAGATGAGGATAAGGTAAGAGAGAGAGAGAGAGAGACAGAGAGAGAGAGAGGGAGCAGCATGACAGGCAACAGGGTGACCCCACCCCCAAACTTACTGAGCAGCTGCCTTTCAGTTAAAAGTTAGCCCTGAGAGTGAGGGCGAGCAGCACAGCCTACATAAGAAGGAATAGAAATGGAGAAGTCCTGCTCTGCTACACTGAGTCCAATGATGAGATCATAACTGGCTGGATTACACTCATTAATCTGTGCTGAGGTCATCTCAGGGACATAAAGAGTTGAGCATGTATTAAAATTTGAATGAGTTGCGGTGCTGGTGCTCAGAGGGGAGGCAGGTGTTGGCCCAGCTGTAGAGTAAAGGTTACAGACAGTCCATCAGAGCCACCCTCTTAATGCAGCCCTTCCCTCTGCTGAAACCATCAGCATCCCATATAGCACTCTGAGTAAGCGAACCCCCGTCCTCCTCCTCTCTCCCTGCGCCTCTATCCCTCGCTCCTGCTCTCTCAAGTGGGTGCAGCTGCCAGGGGACTGCTGGTATCATCCATTCTCCAAGGACCTTTAATAGCACTTGGAACTATGACACTAAATATCCCCCTACGCTGCTCTGTTTTATTCATTAAATAGACCCTAGACACACTGCAGGCGCATTAAATACCTAAGATCCAATACAGACTGCATGCGAGATATCGCTTACACAAAAGCACTTGCGCCCAAAATCTCCCCATTGCATTTTGAAATGCCCACTTAACAAAACTGCCCAGGAGAATAAGTACTGACATGGAATAGCTTTTTACCTTTTAAATAGAATAACAACAACTCCACCAACAATAACAACAACAACAAAAACAACAATAATAATTATTATTATTATTATGTGCTGAATAATGAAATATCAATTTTTTATGCATATCTTTTAACATGAATAAGGAAATTAAAGCTTTACAATGTCCAGATGATGTCTAAAATAAAATAAAAAAACATTTAATATTTGTTGAGTAACCACTGATGTGTATTATATATTTTAAAAAAAGCAATTTATATATTAAAATGATTCAGAATGTATTACAATGTCTTTTAAGTTAGCTGCTGTTGTTATCTGTAAAAAAAAAAAGTGGGAATAAAAAAAATACCACTAATAATAATAATAATAATAATAACTATTATTAGCTGTTATTCATGTTATCATGTATCATTATTATTGTTGTTGTTGTGTTTTTGTTTCAAAGCTTCAATATGAAACATAAAAACAAACCGTATAAGCCCCATAGTTCCCTATATTGTGAAACAACGCTGTAAATGTTGCGTTATGTTCAGTTACGATAAATATTTCTGCACCAGTTTTATCTCACTCCTTTTCTAACTGAGGGATACAACATTACTAGCGAGTACATTCTGAACACATTGAGACACTCGTGTCTTGTCAGGCCAGAGGCCGAGGGTGATTATCATTCAGGTGGAGCAGCCGGCTGGGCCGTTTGGAGAACTCTTTCTTTGGTCTCTGGTCCTAAAAGGCCTGGGCCGGCCCACCGAGCAAGGGAGGAGGGAGGGATCGATTTGATTCTAATCGGACCATGAAAAGAACATGATCTAACTGCTTTCAGCTGGGGGTGCATTTTTGGACCACTCTTCTATTTGCTCTCCCTCTTTGCACTTGTCTTTCATTCTTTCCCTCTCTTTTCTCTTTCTTCTACTCTGTCTTCTTCTCTTTTAAAAAACACAATATAGCTGGCTGACTCAAAAGGGCCTGAATGTCTCATTAATGACTTTGTAAATGCATGGATGAAGAGATTTAAGGAAGCCTGGAGGAGCAGGGAGGAGAGGAGAGTGTATAAAATTTCTGGTGGTGGTAAGAGCACCAGGCTCAGGGGCAGTGTCCTGAAAAGTGAATGAGATTGACCTCTGCCACTGCATGCGCTTTGGGCCATAAAGAGACAACTAGGGTTTGACCAGGGCTTCCCGATGCTGAATGGAGAATAGTATGAATGACGAGGCACTGTCTATCTGTATGATGCTGATTTCAGGGAAGATTTCTACTTACTCAATTAAGTGAGGGTTATATAAACAGATGTTTATTTTTCAGAATATTATCCTACCCAAACTATCATTTTAATCTTTGCAACAATCTTGTAAATGTTAGTATCTGTTAGTACTAACATTTACAAGATTTGCCAAGGTTCCAAGGTTTGCCGTCCATTCATGGTTTTCTTCAACTCTCATGCTCTCCACGGGTTTCCTCTTGGTACTCCAGTTTCCTCTCACTGTCCAAAGACGTGCAGATGTGTGTGCGCATATGTGTATGTATTGGTGCCCTGGGATGGAGTGTGAACCATGAGTCCCATGGGATAGGCTCCAGGCCTCCTGTGAACCTGTAAGAGATAAGAGGTATAGAGAATGAGTGTGAGTAAGGGTATGAATTGTAAAAACTACATTTATTATATGTATATATATAGAGTCATATAGATTTATAATAAATTATAGATTTATATAAATTATAGATTTATAATTTTATAGCCCTAAAAATGAAACATGTTTAATAATATATTTGGAACAATAATGTATTTGGATCTATCTATCTATCTATCTATCTATCTATCTATGTTTGTGTCAGATCAGGTACTGGGATTGCATAAAAAAAAAGTCACATGGGCACCAGGTTATTACTTTAAGGAAGTGCTCTCCAACCATTTTGCATGTACATATGTACAAGCATAATAAAATGCATAATCGATATATATCATACTTTAACACAGAATCAATGTGAGGCCCTGAGATAGTTTCCCTGTGATGAGATGGGTCACTGCTTTACTTGCTCACTGCTTTAAGAGCCACAACATTTACTACATATCTACAGAAATTCAAATATCACCATTCATTGTCCTGTTACACCTACTCAACACCAACCTATCAATTAGCTCCAGACAATATGGTAACAATTTAGGGTTACTGTCCTTGGGTCTGTCGTAATTTTTAATTCAGTTCGTACAGTCTTGTTTATTCATTTTATGACAGATTGAAAAACAGAATCAATTTGATGCTGTTCAAGATCAATGAAAAACAAACAACATCTGGTGAGTGTCAGCTCTCCTGGTGGAAAAGTCTTGTTCATGAGCTCAGATTGATCCGACCCGACACATCAGAACTGACCTTTTTGTCTGTGGTGAGAAACAAAGACACAAGTGTAATGTGTTAACATAAGTGCAAGATTCTTTAATTAATTAATTATGGAGATGAACTGCTCCATAACAGCGGTTATTGCTGTAAAGAGGCGATATGTTGATGAGGAAACCAACATACCAACTTACCTCCAGTTAGCATTAATACAAAATCTAAATCCTAGAAAAGGCTAAAGCTTTGGTTTATTTTTAATGTCACTTGCGTCATTTTGTTAAAGGTTATGGCTTATCTAGCCATTCAGAAAAACATTCAAGGAATGAGCTGATTTTGGGGGGATTAGTTATACATATATATAAGTTATACACAGACACTGATCTACTGAACTACTTTTTTATTTTTTTGTGCCATTACTTGGAACCAATTGCACAATCTGTGCACTTGGACATTTTCAACCAATACCATGGTACAACATTTTATAGAAGCAAATAACAAAAATACTAAGATTGAATTAAATTACCTCTAGCTTTGATTATAGCACCATATATAGCCAGTTTGCGTTTGAAAATGATTCCTCGTGCACCCAGAGGCACTTTGAGTCTTGGAAAATGCCTGAACCATCACAGACGAAAATCTTAATTAATGGGATAACCTGGTCATTCAGAACATTCGGGGTTTTAGCTGACTTTGTTTTACTGCCACATAACATTGCTGGGGCTAAAACCTGACCAACTGAAACAACCCCAGATCATAACACTGCCTTCAGAGGCCTGTACAGTCGGCCAGTGGGCATTACGCAATATATTTCAAATATCCTTAGTTGTTTTCTTTGCTTGATGCACCCCAATAATCTGACCCTTATTAAATGGAGGCTTTTTTGCCCAGGTACTGTGATAGGTGTTGTCCAATATCAGCAATTAGGAATATGTTCACAATGTTAGTTGTCATCATTTCCCATAGCCTGTCCCTTACGGGTTTTTTTTTTTTTTTAGCAAACAGCACTGCATTCTTGTCAGAGAGAAACATAAATAGTTTCCTTTCCATTAATCTGAACCTAATTTGTGGCACACATTGTTAATGACAAACACTGAACACATTGAAAAATGAAATGTCACAACTTAATACTAATTCATAAAAATGATCGAAACTTGGTCAGGCTTCAATGAAGCCTGTACACGTGCTCCCAAGTTACCAGTTGCTCAAGTTGAACTTCCCATAATTCACAGCAGCAGGCAGGTGAGGGAATACAAATTCTCAATGGTGTGGGGGACGCCACGTTACTGCCTGCATACAAATTTCCCTCCCCAACCCCCTGCACATACACGCATACCACACATATACTCCTATGGTCGAACTCAAGACAAAGCAATAGACACACTTGAACTTCTCTCAGAGAGGCGCAGTCTAGTGTCTTTGTAACAGTCCTCTTCTCCTTTTCTATAGGGACACACCATTAAGGCTCTTCGGGGCTATTTATGACACAAATAACCACACATCCAACACTATCAACAAAAACAACACCTGAAAATCTGAAAACCATGACAATAAACAGGTCTTCTTGGGTCCTCGTTGAAGAAGTAGACAGACTTGTCTTTGATCATTTAATTAGTCCTTTTTCATGCAGCTATTTGAAGAGCACCCCAAACCACAAAGTGGTTTTCTTTTCTTGCAAATTAATTGGCTAGACATTATAATCATAAAGCTGCTCTTCTAGTGGTGAGGAAAACAACTCAGGCGCTGATCGAGGCTAATTAGATTAGATTAGATTAGCTGTAATGATGCTAGTCCACTATATGTAAGGACAATTATTGCACACTATGGTTGTTTTGATGAGGGAAAAAAAAAGTGTGGGTGTATTGGGGCAAATACTGGAAAACAATGATAATATGCTGTCTCTCAGACACTAAACTATTCCAGGTGGTTCTGTATGTACCACACTGATACTCACACTGCACACACACACTTCCACTGTTACAGTATGTGAGGCTTTAGCATTTAAGCAAGCTTGGGCAGAAAGAGAGCCTAAACAAACACACAAGGACGTAGAGGAGCTTTAATGCCCTTGTAAACATATGGCCTAAAAAGACAATGCACATTGAGTATTAGCCATAGTGTGAGGAAGGGAATATATGAACAGTTGAACAGCAAAATGAGCTAACTCAATTTATTATTTTTTTCCCCTTAAAATAAATTCATAAGAATTGCAAAATGAAAGATTTTGTGTATTTTTTCTTTGTCACAATATTAAGTCAAAATGGCTTGGGTTATTTCTGAGTGAACCTTGTGTGACTTTGATAAATGGTACAAGTCTGCCTCCCACATTTTTTTATTCCAACGGATGAATCAGTCTGCAGTTGTGCCTGCAAATATTTAAGCATGCAACGTATAACATCCATTCCTGCATAATACACCTGACCTGTGGTCATACTTTTGAACTTGGTTCAAAAATCTTGATAGAGAACGGGATGGGGAAAACGTAACATATGTTACAACATACAACCTGCATCAACACTATATTTAACTGCCTGTCAAAAATATTAACATTCATGTGCATCATGTCTCCCAAATGCAGCAAAAACAGCCCTAGTGATAGCAGAATCAAAACAGTAGAAGCATCAATTTGGAAGTGAACCAAACAGGTACGGTACACCAAGCACCCCATATATCTTTAAGTATATTATGGGATGTTCACACTACACCCAGCATAATGTCCTGTTTCACAGAACATACTGTCCGCATTAAATCCCACGTACCGTTAGTTCATGACTTTTGGGGTAACTGCAGTTAGATTTCTTATTCAGGACAACTGTATGGGTGTAAATTTTAATGTAACTCGTCAGTCACAAAATTATGCATAATTAGGGGCAAGATTGATTTGAGTGAGATGCTCTAGACCGCTAGCTGTCTGCTCCTGTATTCATCACTTTAGCCTATCAGCTATCGGAATCATTGCAGTTGAACTTACCACAGGACATGTAAAAGTTGCCACGGAATGACGGGTATGAATGATTGAGTTCAATCAATTTCAAAGTAATGTTAGCATATAAATTGTTATGTGTGTGTTAGCCACCTTAGTCACCTAGCTAGTTTATGGTAACTGAGGTCAGTAGTTGTGTTCCAACCAGCAGCTAGGCTCCACCCACTCTACTGGGTTACCCAGTAATTAGTAAGTTCTTCGACTGAGCTTCAAAACCTGTTTAGCAACATATGGTTTTACACTGTAATTATTATGTTTATGCAATAATTACAAGTATGCCTAATTTCATTCCTCCTCAGTAACTGTTTCATCCTGGTCTCAGGGCACCTGGGGCCAATCCTCATAATACTGGGCACAAAATGGCAACCAAGTCCATTGCAGACACCATCCTCATCAATTCATTCACACCTAAGGGACAAATCAGCATAGTTAGCTCACATAGATGCATGCTTTTGAACAGGTGGTGGAAACTGGAGAAACAGGAGGAAACCCAAGAAACACAAATGCGAGTTGAACAGTATATTGTAATTAATGATGTATTTAGAATAGAAAGTATAATTATGATAAATAGGGTTAAGAAGGCCTGTTTAACGGCCTACCAGTCTTCACATACGCGTTTTGAAACAGATCGTGTGTTTAAACTTGTGTGTAAAATATAGTCTAAGCAATACAGAGCAAGTTACATCCTTACTCAGCAAAGAGAAATAAACACATGCCAAGTAAAGCCTGTTCTGTGGTGATGGAGAGAAGAGGGAAAAAAATCCTCCATTATTGACGGAATGTGTTCTGGATACCAATTTACTCCAAAGTCTTGACAGCAGTCGTCCTTCTCTTTCTACTCATTTAACAAGTGGACCCCCTCACAGAGCTCTACACGGTGCTGTGTAGCTGAGAAAATATCTGTGAATGTCTGAAAATGTTAATGCAACCTTGATTACAGCATGTGCCTCTGGGTCTTAGATCACCATTAGACTACTGACTCCTCTCCCCCAGTGCTATAATGAACATCAATGTAATTGAAAGAAACACTTATCTTGGGCAACTCATTCAACACCCAGAGGGAAAGAAATGAATTGGCCGGGGGAAAAGGAAACACAAGTAAACAGCAGAGTCTGTGAGTGAATGCATTTGATGAGAAGAATCAATAAGGCAAAAGCATCCACATATATTTCTGGCTTTTATTCATGCCGAAGTGCTCCCAGTGGGTCCCAATGATATCACACTATGTGCACACCAACTCTAATACAGATCTTTATAACAAGCAGGGTTAGAGCAGCATGTCTACAGTTTTGGAGACCAATTAAGAGTTTAAGTGATGCGCGCATGTCATATACTGAATATGAGCTCAGTGCATATCCGACTCAGATCCCCACACAGACCTTCAATGACCCTGAGATTAAAACCATACACAGCTCAGAGACTTTACTTAAGCAGCCAAGCGAGATACAATCGGTGTAATGTTGCCTTGCCAATTTGGTCTTCACCATACGCCAGGTCATTTGGAAAGATTTGCTTGCTGTTACAGACCTCAGAACTGTAATAAATTGACGAGGCAACGTTGCAGGCCACTTAATGATGTTTCTCCAGAATACGGAGAAGAACATACTTTGTTCAGCTTCACAGAACCTGTCGACAATTACTTCATTAATTGAATTACTGTATATGTGTACTGTAGGCACAGTATTGTCACCCTGTCTCACAACACATACACAGATCTCCAAACAAACCGCAGACATTCCCTCTGCTCCCAAACACATGCACGTAACTCATGTGTCTGAATGATAGAAATTTTTTCTAAAAACACTAACATTCTTGTCATTAAGTCTGTTTTGTACATTGTATAGTAATTAAGCAAACACAGGTGTGACCAGGTGAGACTATTAAGAAAAAAAACGCTTCAACTTGCCTTCAATCTGCCTGGAGAGTAGGCTTTGGAGCAATTGAATGAGGTCATGTGGTCTGGCGAGTCCAGGTTGCCCCTATTCCAGAGAGACGGGCATGTAAGGGTAAAAAGGGAAGCGATGCACCATCACGCACTGTGGCTATTGTTCAAGCCTCTGGAGGCAGTGTTATGATCTGGGGTTGCTTCACTTGGTCAGGTCTAGGCTCAGCAATGTCATGTGGAAATTAAATAAAGTCAGCTGACTACCTGAATGTACCAAATGACAAGGCTACCACACCTATGAATATTTTCTTCTCAGAAACTCATTTGGCCACCATATGTGCCATATGTACCATCATTTGGCATGTGTGCCATAATCAAGGTGAACAAAATAGTAAATGCATTTTTTTAGATGCATGCATTGTATATATTGTGAGAATAAATGGCAGGGCTATACTTTGGTTTAAAGTGTTTTTTTTTTTTTAAATCACTAACTAACTTGTTCTGTACAGGTGTTGTAGGTACCTGGAGCTTATCCCAGGGGACTCCGGGCGGGTTACTGTACCAGTATATTGCATGGCACACACACACACGCACGCACACACGCGCGCGCACACGCGTGCGCACACGCGCACACACACACACACACATCTACTCTCACTTACACACTACAGTTTGCAAATGCCAGTTAGCCTACTCTGCATGTCTTTGGACTGTGGGAAGAAACTGGAGTACATGGAGGAAACTCACAAGCATGGGGAGACCCCTCAACCCGAGGCCAGAATGCTAGCTACTATGCCAATGTTGCCACTTTTTAAACTATTTTTTGTGGAACACAATATCATTAAAATTTGTAAATTACCCAGCTTGGCATTAAGTAAAAACTAGGTCTGATTTTTTTGCGGTACAGACTGTTAGCCAAAACGATTATACAGAGTTAAATGCCCTCTAGATATTGTGTGCAGGGCAAATGCTCCTAATAAATGTATTTAAGTGTAATAAATTAATAAAGTAACCTAGGCTGATGGCAGTTTTTAATGAATAATTTTCAAAATGTCTTGAAATAAAAGTAAATGTATTAAGTTGCAAAGTTGGTTAATGGCAGGTGCCGCATTTTTGTCTATATTCTTGCTATTCAGAAGAAACGCTGCATAATTATGGACTTGAAACACTTGACATTAAAACAGATGTATTTATGCATAACCATTTATTAGAAGCCAGTAATAAGGCTCAACCTTTATTGGATATATAGTGGATGCATTTTTAGTAATCTTAAGTTACTGATAGCTGTTAGATTTTAAACCTGTCAACCGAAATTGTGCCCAGCTACCACTTATGCTTTGTTTTAAAATGGTTAAATTGTGAAATCCTTTCCTTAACTTAAGGCAATTGTTGCTGTCCTAAGCTGTGCAATGCACTGGATTAAAGCTAAATGTGTTGAAACATTATATAGATTTTCTCAAATACTTGAGAAGGAACCGTTTTTCTCATTACTTCCTAAATTAATGTCAATCAAATCAGTCAGTGAGCTTGTTTATGCACATTTTAAAATATTAGCGTTACAAATTTGATTCGATCTAACTTGCAGAAAGCAATGCTCCCCATCACCTAAAAGCCATTCTAATATCTGATGCCTACAATCAATTCGCTTTCACCTGGCTCCAATAAAGCTGCATTTGGGGCTGAACCAAAGCTTCATAAACCAGAAAGAAGAATCCCAGTGCCCTCATGAGTAGTTGCGTTCGGGTTCCAAAAATGCCAGTGTGTGGCTTGGACTCTTTTGCATAAAAATTGAATCACTCATTAAGACATAAATTAGATTTTGACACACACAGGGCACCCCCCAAACCCCCACCTACCCCCTATACTCTATCTGAAACTATGAAGTGAAGTGTAGCCATTGCAGCTGCTATTCACACACAGGAGATAATTGGCAATGAAAAGTCAGTGCGCGCCATTGCGCTGTCCGTGGGATCATTGTTCATTTTCCCCCATTGCCTATTGAGCACTACACTGAAAACCTGAGTGTTTCCTTTCAGTTTTCGGTATTCACTGCGTGTTGCCTGGTTACTCAGGACGGGGGGAAATACTGGCCCCATTAATCACAATGCAACTTTTTCTTAAGGAGGCGTTGATACACGTTAACGACGCTCCTTGCACAAAGCAATGATGGACTTCTTCATGTCCTATGGGAAGTCCATGAAACTGCTATGAATACTCCAATGTTGCTGACTGCCACACTGTCATGCATTTAGCCTATAGGCTAGTCAAGTATGTTGTACCTACACAGCCATGCGAGAAGGAAATAGGCACTTTACACCAAAATTTGCTGGGCAGTCTGATGGAGAACTGTTACAGATACAAATAGCTAGGAACACAGAAAATTTAGCAAACTTTGCCTTTAAAGAAGAGACCCAGTTGAACCAGTCTTTGTGCTGTTTGAAGATTTGTTAAGTCGTTCAATTGTGTACTTGTTTTATTTCTAAATGCATTGTGCTTAGTGATACTCTACTGATCAGTTTTTGGCTTGTCAATATATGCTGCATGCAGAATATTCCTCAGTACCTGGTTTGACCAAGCAGTCTGCAGAATGTACTGCGTAGCCTACATATCTGTACATAAACTGTGTAAAATGATTCGCAGTTTAAAGAAATAATCATATAAAAATACCAGACAATAGTAGACTTTTAAAGCACTGATGCTGCATGTGTGCTTTACAGACCTGCCCGCTTAGCTTTTTCTAAATCTCTCTGACCAGGAGACGGCACGAGTCCTGCCATCCAGAGCAGAATCAAAAAAGCCAAACGCGTCCCCTTAAAAGGACTTGTTTTCCTCCTGAGTTATGAAAGTAACGGAGAGGTAACAGGGAGCGCGCGGTACCCGACAGCTTAAATCCCCTTAAACCCTTCCACGTGGCCCGACTGCTCGCGGCAATTACAGAGCTCATTACAGACTCATAACGGCTCTGGTCTGCGGGATTACTGCTCACACAATCACTTCTTTTCGGAAAGGTTTAACGGGGAAAATGTACACACGATGATGTGGACGCGCACTGCGCACCGACTTACCCATCTCTCTCTCTCTCACACACACACACACATACACACTCTCTCTCTCTCACACACACACACACATACACACTCTCTCTCTCTC
>QMIH01001187.1:0-107869 GCA_003987875.1 Clarias batrachus | reverse complement strand
ATTATTATTATTATTATTATTGTTATTATTATTATTATTGTTATTATTATTATTATTATTATTGTTGTTGTTGTTGTTGTTGTTGTTTTTGTTGTTCTTAAGCTGAAGGCTGTGTTCTGGTTTGTGTGCAGTTTTTATTTTTATGAGTCGAAGGGAGAATGCCTGATAATTAACGACCTTTCAAAAGACCATTTTAACCGTGTGAACAAGCCTGTTGTCACAGATGTACAGGCTGCGCTGGTAGTCTTTACCTCAAGTCTACTTTAATAACTTGCAAAAAATTAAGTTTCTCTCTCTCTCTCTCTCTCTCACACACACACACACACACACACACACACACACACACACACACACACACACACTCCTCTTAGTGAGTAGTAGTGTGGACGAATATGCCACCATGTGGTGGCCTGCAGTTGTGTGAAGGACTCATAAACACTTGAATTGAGTTACAAAGTAGTGTCCTGGGAGCCTTTACGCAGTGAATAAAACAAAGAACACACACACACACGGATACACAGACACACAGTTCCGAAGACTCCCCTTTGTGTGTGTGTGTGTGTATGTTAATGCGGGATTTAATCTGCCATCTAAAAAGCGCAGGGAAGAGGCGCATTCGTCCCATAGCTGGAATTCCTCTCCACTTAAAGCCAGAATTCTGAGGAACTCTTATAAAACCAAACAAAAATTAGAGAATGCAGAATTATAGAAATCAGACTTATTTAAAACAGATCCGAACATCGTGAACTGGATATTCTCATTTTTCCATTCAGAAGTTGCGGTCATTACACAAGCTTGAGCATGAAAGACGTGTGAAATGAAGTGTCGGAGGAAAAAGCAAACGTTAACAAGAGGGTCCTGCGCACCTTATAGTGCTTGGGCCGTAATTATAGCAGATGAGTGCTGCAAACCTGAGCCAAAGTGGATAAGGGGCAGCGTGTCTGGCTAATTAAGTGCTGCTCATTAAGCAGTAGCGCTAAATAACGATGAGGATGAAAAGCAGATCGTAGCTGTGGAACCTACACTCAAACACACTCTTAAGTATTCAACAATGAGTTGTTGAATCATTCAATGCAGAAGTCACGCGCATATACTGCATATAATGCTATCGTGCTCAGGCACGCGTTCAGATCGTGCAGAAGAGCGCAGAGAGACCGCGCGCCTGGTCCTTCGCGCATTTTGCGCATACTGCTGCTCGCTCCTCCGGCGCGCGTAAATTGCTCCAAGCTGCGCCAGCGATCAAGGTAACGCTAGGTCGCTTTAAAGACTGTAGTTCAAGACTCGGAGATTAGACTCCTTTGTTTTGGCGAACAAGGATCCCTGTTCTCTTTGCGCGCCCCTGCTGCAGGGAACATGTGGAAGTGATTGTCCCAAACGCGAGAGGAGAGGAGAGGAGAGGAGAGGAGAGGGGTGCGCGGTGAGTCTCTCGGTGAGGGGCCGCCGCAGGGCGAAGTAACTCCACTAGAGCTTAGCCAATGGAGACACGGCATTTTCGCCTTGGGCACAGGGGACAGTCAGATGGTCAGTTAGGGCTCGCCGTGTGAGAATAGAAGGCACCTCAAAATGTATTTGTAAGATTTGAAACAGACAAATCTGGCAAAATATATAAATCACTTCTTTATTTTTCTTTCTAAATTTATTACACAGGTTAAAATGATAGCAAAATGATAGCCAAGTTAAAATTCTGCCATGTTAATGAAAAAAAAAAAAAAACAGAGAGAGAGACGAAAAGGCTACAAGGATTGTTTCTGATGTTAGAGCGCCCCCTGTACGCACTACAGCCTCCCCCAGGGCACCAGTGCGGCACGATTTCACCTGCTTTTCATTAGCGCGCCTTCAGTGTGTGCCTCCAACTTAAAATAAATACAAAACGAAACCACATGCTTCATCTTTCCCAAACCCGAGCTTGCAACATAACCTGCAAATTCAAGCTGACAACCAGACACCGGGACAACAATTATTAATATTAATATCGCTGATATACCTGCAAGCAATAAAAGTGCTGGTTGATTAATTTATCTTTAGATACTGGTCACACATTTTCCCACTAGGATGCTAACACTTACATTCCATCATGACTGGAAAGAGCTCCTATTGCATGCTACAGAAAGGATCCTCGTGCACTTGCAAAAAAAAAAAAAAAATCTGAACAGACCTTATTTTTCTTCCTTTCTGAACCTTTCTTTATTCGTGGTTTCCTACTAAAGTGCAGCGTGCAGAGAAATTCGACTCCTCTGTTAGGACTCTTATTCTGAAGAAGACTGGGAGGGGGTTTCGTTCTTTCTAAGAGTTATTTAGGTTTAAGACAGATTATTAGTTCTCCGGGAAGGATGGACTGTAAGGCTGAATCAATTAGAGAGCGCAGTGGCGGCGCGGGAGCATGAGTGAGAGAGAGAGAGAGAGAGAGAGAGAGAGGGAGAGAGAGAGAGAGAGAAAACACTCACACTCACTCACACACACACACACACTTACATACATACGCACTGAGGATTAGACGCGCTCCAAAAGTAAGCAGGACCCTCACCAGTGCTCATTGGAGAGCTGAACGGGAGTGCTGCCATTCAGCTTTTTTTCTTTTTCTTTCTTTCTTCGAGGGAAAACACAAAAGGATTTTTTTAAAAAAAGGTATTGTGTGAGTAGACGGGTTCGATTACACTAATTGGCTCCTTATGGTTTTTTTCTTTTTTCTTTTCTTTTCTCCCAAACAATAGCATATTGTGCGCTTTTGCAAAGGCATACATTACCTGGTTTGATTCCAATAAATAGGCTAAATGATTTATTATTTCTAAATGTATAAACATAGAACCATTGTAATTAATTAGACAAGATTTCCTTACAATAAATTTAGAGAAGTATTTTGCCCGAATGTTAGCCTTTCCTCACCAAAAAACCCGCGTATTGGATTTAATCTATTCATTTCATAGTTTTGTCGGGAAACATTTTGCAGATTTCCACCCCCCCCCCCCACACACACACACCTTTATCCATTCATCTTTTTTGCGTTTGAACGGACTGTACCGTACAAGTTCCCGCTTCTAAGTCTGATGTTCACCAAAACTTCTGCACGCAGCCCAAGGCGGATTTACAGGCATCTCGGAGTTTCCCAGATGGTCTCCAGTCCGATCTGAGGCAGAGAAAAGCGGCTCGGCTCCAGCGCGCAGCTGGGGGTGCCATCCTGCATCTAATGGCAAACACATTTCACACCCTCCACCGGCTCGATACCCATTTTCAAGGAATGCGCCTAAGAAAAAAAAAAAGGATTATCGTGCATCTGGAGTAATGTGCGCGCAAATATTCCATGCATCTATAGAGAAAGGATATAGACTCCGGATAAAACACCGAGTAATTGCGGCTTTGGATGTTTTTAGTGAAGTGGACGACTTTGGATGCAACGTTTATTTCTGCTTATTTTGTTTTCTCCCTGCTGGTTTATGCTCCACTTTGAAGAGGACTACACGGCCACGTACGCGACCCCTGCTTCCATCTATTTGATAAAAAGCAGTTTCTGTGGATAAACGCTCCCTCGCTATTCCCATGGAGCGTGTGGGATTGTGTTCAACAGCAGAGATAAGCGTAGAGGATGGTAACATTGTAACATTCCGCTCTCAGCTGTTGCCCCCCGGAGTGTCGGGAGTGTCAGGCGCACGGATTCGCGGCTTTTGGGCAAACCAGATGCGCATCTGCGCGTAGGAGGAATTTCATCGGTGGGTGGAGGTGGGGAGAGTGCGGTGTCTGAGAGTGAGGGTCTGTCCGAGCCCTGCTCATTTCCTTCCCCGGGAAATTAAACCACTCTTCTCTATCCCGTGATTTCGGGGTCGAGCGGGACTAGTACATTGCGCGCGGGATGGTTAAACGCATACGGATCTCCAAATCTGTCTTTTAAGCGTCCGTGAGAACAGCGGGCACGATTAACTGCAGCTGGATTGGCCAAGGGCAATTACTTCCATCCAAGGACTGCTCAAGCAAACGGGTAGTAAAAAAATATAGGCAACCCACCAGCTCGCCACTATCTCCCCCCCCCACCGGGTCTTTTACAACTTTTATCCTTTTATTACTGTAAAGTATTTCTATGGATGGATGGAAATAATGAAGAAAAAAAATCATGCTCAGAAATTCAACTCATCACGTACTCAGTGGAATGCTTTAATTATTTTGTTTTTATGTTTTAATTAATTTGTTTTTATTAATTTGTACAGTTCTTAGATGTAGACGTAACCAAATTACGCAAACCGCCTTTCCAGAGATTCCGGGCACACAGTTGTGTGTAAAGTCGTACTTAAGTTAGAATGAGACGTTAGCTAGGACTATCTCACTATCTAGAGACATCTCACAGTTTTTTCTGTCCCTTAAGCGCTGATGAGATCCAGGGGGTCGAGAGCCTCCGAACAGATAAACCAGAGTCGCACGGAATGTCCGATTGCAACCCCCTGGTCTCAGTGAAGCTTTTTTCCTGATAAGAGCTATTTTGAAAAAGAAAAAAGCCGGGCTTCGGCTGAGAAGGACAAGAGCAGAAAGATTACTGTCTTAAATTTATGGTGGGAAAAGAGGAGAAAAAAACGCAGCCTATTTCAAACATCATAATATTGCGTTTATTTAAGATTTGTAATCACCAATCCGCTAATCTGGTATAATTTATGTATCTCCATAGTCTATGTTTGCAAATCTTATATTCTGAATTTTTTTTTAAAAAAGCATTTAAATAGCTGACAAAAACAGAGCTCGACGCAATTGGATAATTCAAGCCATTCTTTTGTCCCTGGAAATGACTGCAGTTAATTTGGCCCTCTGTTAAACCCTGTATTGTGTCGCCCCCTAGCGAGTGGAAAGAGTTCAGCAGCACTATTGAGTGGCTGTGGTCGAGCTGTGATTCTTCATGGACATTCCTTTTTTTTTTTTTAATTCTTTACAAAACCCAAATCTAGGTCTCTGCTTAGACCTGGTATTAACATCAGATCTCACATCTCATCTTTTGCAGTTATTTGTCACATTCAGGACAGCCTCGTTTATTTTATTTTATTTTTTTTTCTTTAGAATCCCAAAAAGTGAATATAAGCCCTGCAAAATCCATTTATGTGGTTTGAACATCTCAACCCAACCTTACAGTAGATATTTTTATAATAATCTGTTATGGCATTCATATCATCCAAGAGATGGCTTTTTTAAAAATATAATCTCTCTCTCTCTCTCTCTCTCTCTCTCTCTCTCTCTCTCTCTCTCAGTTGAACTCTACCCACGGTACAATGTGGCTACAGAGGACACAGCTCCTTCTGGGGGTTGTCTTCTTTGGAATATTGCAAAGTAAGTTCTGCCTGTTTGCAACCACCACCACTATTGTTTAACCTAAACCATAAGTCCGACACAGAACAACGCTTAACCAGCATATTTGTTCTCCAGATGTGGCGTGTGAATCGTCTCTTCCGACTATCGTTTCGGATAGAGACGAGTTTGTGTTAGAGCTGCACTCCAAGTTTAACATCAGCTGTACAGGGAACAAGAGTGTTGCGTGGGAAGAGCCACTACCAGTTAACACACATGTGATGCCTGGCTATTACACGGCCACACTTCTGATTGATGGTGCAGAGGCTCGCCACACAGGAGAGTACATGTGTGTGTATGAGGACAAGAATGAAACGGATTCGTACAGTAATAATGACATTGGGACCAGGATCTACATTTTTGTCCCAGGCAAGTATTAACAATGGTCTGAAGTCAATAAGACATTGACATGATACATATGACACCATGTATGACAATTCCTCTAATGCTGTTTAGTTTTTGTATTTTTCTTACAAAACATTGACCTCCTCGAATGTTTTACCTCAGACCCTCAAGTTCCATTTGTTCCTGATGATTCGACCGAGGATTTCCAGTATGGCATTCCGTGCCGTGTTACAGATCCCCAGTCTGCTGTCATTCTACGGAGTCTGACAACTGGAAATGAGATCCTATCTGCCTATGATTCAAAGTTTGGATTTATTGATGTCTTTTCTCCTGGTCAGTACGTGTGTGAGACAGTTGTGAAGGGTGAGGTGGTCAGGAGCAGGGTGTACAACATGACGGGCAGTTCGGGTAAGCTTAAGTCCACATTCCAATTAGGGTTTATGAGTGATTTTCATTATGTATACTTACTGTGAAGTGTGTATGTGTTGCATTCTGCCGTTTCAGATTTGTTCATAGGTAGGATGGAGGACTTCAGTGTGAAGCTGACAGCCAGTCAAGGCGAGATCAAAGAGGGGGAAGCTTTGAATTTGACCTGCACGGTTCCACCTGGTTCTGACTATTTCCAGCAATGGTTGCATCCCAGTAGAGAGGTGAAGAAATTTTACTTCTGCATTGTCCCATTCATTAATTCCGTAACACCTTGTTCTTTCTTAATTAAGCTGCTAAATGGAAAATCCATATTGAAATGTACGTACTTTCTTAAGGATATATGTTTTAAAAGCAGGATTTTTTCTGTTTTGTTTTTTTGGTCTGAGCAAGAGAGAGAGAGACAGACAGACAGAATGTGACTGCATGTCAGTAAAAGATTAAAGGAGGACTTGTAGTGCTGACCATTTGCTCGAGTGTTTATGAGGGAGTTTGTCAGAGTGTGGGGTTTGGGGCATCACTCAAACAGACACACTGTAGCAAAGTTTCTATATTGTGTTCAGAATGGTAATTATGGGAAGTTCTGATTCTTTGTGCAATGGCAGCCTAAATACACAGCTGAGCTTTGTGTGTGTGTGATTGCTTTCATTGACTGTTGGGATGGATTACTAGAGGAACTCCTACAAGAAGCGCCAGAGCTGAGATAGCAGCTCTTTTTTATTCCTGCTGACAGATGCACACTCTCCCAAGCCTCACACAATGAAGCCAGTGCCAAATCAAAAGAAAGACTAAAGCAGATCTTTTTACGTTGGACTTTTTTTTTTTAATTTTTTTTTACTTAACTAAGCAATATGACAGAATGTATGCAAACTTGATATGGACAGTTTGGTATATCCGTATGAGTGAATAGTTTGTATTTCTCTTTCACTTTAACCCATCCCCAGGCTGTAGGTGCTATCCAGAAGAAGGAGACCTACCCTGATAAGGTTTTGTACATCCTCAGCATACCGCGAGCCTCAACAAATGACACTGGCTTCTACGAATGCTCAGTCACCGAGCACTCCAGCGGCAAAACTCACTCCTCCAAAGTCATGGTCACTGTTCATGGTAACAATCTGCCTCTCGCTCGATTATCCTTGCACCTCCGTATAATTCATGCAGAGCTACTAGGGGAAATGCATTAAACAGATGTGTACAGCGGCCTGACAGACCAGGCAAACATCAAAGAGCCCGCGACAACAAGAGTTTCTCTGATTATATCTTTACTTTACAACCAAACTGCAGATATACCATCAGTGCCTATATAACATGACTCGGGTATAGTAACAGATTATGTTTTTTAAAATCTCCCGCCAATATAAATCACAGTGCACCGCCTGTCAATATCTGTAACAACAGTAGTATAGCAGCTTGACCTGCTGTTACTATATAATATTTATTGGTTTTGGACAAGCAGACCATACTGGATATCACTTTTGTACCGTTTTGCTGCAAACTGTTTTTGTAGCTCTAGCTACATATTGTGTCCGCAGCCAAATGAAGAACTCTTTCTTCTGCTAGACACCAATACAGTTTGACTACAACATGCATGACACACCCCGAAAGCACATCAGGTTGTAATTGGCAACCAAAGTTTTATGACATTTGGTGTATCATGGCCCCTAGATGTTTTGACCGCTATCTCATTTTCATTCCTTTGTCGTCTCTCTGGGTTACAGGAGGTTCTTATGTTACTCTGGATCACCCTGGGATTGGACCGGAAGAAACCGTCTATCTCCTGGAGGAAGTTGAACTCCTCATTTACATCAGTTCTGATGCTGTTCCCAAGGTCACATGGTTCAAAGATGATCAAGAATTGAATGCTAATTATATAACCACCAAGATGACTCCTCTACCAGACAACAGGTATAGATAAACACAATAATGCAGAACATTCATACTTTTCACACATTTGTTCACAGTGTTTTTGAGTCATTCTTTAACTTGAGGTACATTCTATGTCTGTAAACGATAAGTAAATATTTTCTTCTAAAATATTATATTTTTTATTCAATATGTTATATTATCATGCAGAAACTATGTGCATGGCATGCTTCACTTAGCTTGAGAATTGTCATAATGTTGCCAAATTAAGCAATTTCACCATGTCTGCTTTTTCAGTTGAGGGTTTATTGTTCAAAAATGAAGCCACTAGAGTTAACAACAACTTTATTTAAAAGTATTTAAAAAGTTTTAATATACATAAATAGATTTTTTCATTGAAATAATTTACATATTTAAATGCATTAATGCCAACAAAAGTTAATAACAGAACTCAGTCCTGTAACTCATAAAAGATTTGTCTTAATGCCGTGTGAACAGCGTCACATGATCTCATTTAGCATACTTTTTGAGCACACTGTGATAAGTGTCGTCTTTTTTTTTTCTTTTTTTCATTTTTATCTATAATAGCTGACTGTTATTGAGTATGTTAATTGACTATAATTGTCAACTATGTTACATACACAGTTATGGTTTACAGATTCTTTAGGATTTTAATTCAATCATTTGTTCAAATATGATCTTGAACTGTACATGGAAATGAGACATGGTCAGCCAGGCGAGTCCGAGCTCTGATGTTATAGGGCAAAATGAGGAAATTGTAAACTGTTACCCAGTAGTAGTAGATAACCAGTCATCATTCCTACATCATTGGCGTTATCAGTCTACATACACATACGAGGTCAGGGGTAGCTCAGTGGTTAAGGCATTGGACTATGGTTCGGAAGGCTCCCAGGTTCAAGTCCCACTACCACCAAGTTGTCCCTGTTGGGCCCTTGAGCGAGGCCCTTAACCCTAATTGCTCAGATGTATAATGAGATAAAAAAAATGAAAGTCGCTCTGGATAAGGGCGTCTGCCAAATGCCTAGATGTAGATGTAGATACACTGCCTAGCCAAAAAATGTCATCTGACTTCAATTTCCTGCCTCATAATGAATGATGCTAGGGGCCTAGACCTGAACAACTGAAACAATGTATCATAATGCATGATAGGCGCATCACTTCATCCATTGCTTTAGCACTTTTTCATCTACATCTACATCTAGGCATTTGGCAGGCGCCCTTATCCAGAGCGACTTACATTTTTATCTCATTATACATCTGAGCAGTTGGGGTTAAGGGCCTCGCTCAAGGGCCCAACAGGGACAACTTGGTGGTAGTGGGACTTGAACCTGGGAGCCTTCCGAACCATAGTCCAATGCCTTAACCACTGAGCTACCCCTGACCCCTCTGACCTTTTCAGGATATTAACTGCTGGTTAAGGAGTTTGAGTGTTATTAATTCTATGTGAAATGTATTTGTACTGAAATTTGACAGCGTCTAGACAATATTCTGTATTTCAAGGATAAGAAAGTCTGGGTGCATTGCACAATTCCCTTAAAGTTCTTGTCTATTTCATGAAGGTATGAGAGTGTTTTGATTCTGCAACACCTTGTAGAAGATGACAGTGGAACATATAAGATTGTAGCATCAGTCGGCTTACAGAGTTCAGAGTTCTCCTTCAAACTCAATGTTAAAGGTAACATCCCAAATCCTTTTCTTGTGCTTTATGCTGGAGATACTTTGTTCTCAATTCAAACAGGCTAAGGTGCTTAGTGATTTTGTGTGCTTGTATTCATCTCCAGATGATGAGCCCCAGATAGCACAGTCCATGCAGGCTCCTGTAATCTGGCCCAGAAAGGAGTCTATGGAGGTGTTCCTGAACTCCATGTTTAGACTGACATGCCGGGGCCAAGCAGAAGTGGACTGGGAAACTCCTGTCCCCCTTGACAATGAGAAGTTAGATGACAAGGGAGGTCTGTTCGTCTCCACCGTGACCGTGGACACTGCTACAGCGATACACACAGGAGAATACACATGTCTCTACAAGAACGGGAATCAGACAGACATGAGCAGCATCTACATCTTTGTGCCAGGTATGGAGAGACAGACAGAGAGAGGAGACTGGAGACTGTGATTATGTAAACTAGCATCTTGCATTGGTTATGTAAACAACTATTTGACTACATTTGTGTGTTCTTGCTACAGATTTGACTGAATTTTGCTTTGCTTGTTTAGAATGTGGCACCATTTGGGTGCATAGTCCTGTTTTGCAAAAAAAAAAAAAAAAAGCCAAACTTTCATTTGTGCTCTCTCTCTCTCTCTCTCTCTCTCTCTCTCTCTCTCTTTCTCTCTCTCTCTTTTTCCTTTTTCACCTCCCAGATCCCAACATGCTGTTTGTGCCCGCACTGCTGCCCTATGGGCACCATGTGATGAAGAGCCTAGAGGAGATGGAGATTCCTTGCCGCGTGTCTGATCCAAATGCTCGTGTGAGGTTGCTCCATGTTGAGACTGGAAAGGATGTGGTTGCTCACTATGACAGCAAGAGGGGTTTTATAGGCAACTTCACCCCTGGGACGTATGTGTGTGAGGGCGATGTGAATGGAAAAAAGGATAGGAGTGAGGAATACATTGTCCATGGTTGGACAGGTAAACAGATATGGTATAAAAAGTATATTAAATAGTAGGATGCATCACCTTGAAAAGGTTCAAATATAACATTTATGTGGCTTTTTATTCTTCTTCTGTGCTTCGATCAGGGGGCTCAGAGTTGCATGTGGAGTTGAAGGCAGAGAAGAAGGCTCTACTGGTTGGGGAAACCCTCACAGTAAACTGTATAGCCAGGGGTAGTGATTTACTGGAACAACAGTGGAAGTATCCTGGAAAAGTGGTAAGAGACAACACAGTAAGCATATTCTGGTAGTTATATGTGTAGTAACTGTTTAATATGGTCATAAATATTACAGTTCTACCACTTAGGTTGTACGTTGCATCATATTGACATAATCGTCAGTGAATTAATGCTAGTTGTCTCTTTATGTTTGTCTCTGTCAGGTGGATCGTGCTGAGATGACACTAAAAGAGAACAAGAAAGATGTAGTAGAGATCTACTATACCTTGACCGTACCTAATGCCAAAACTAAAGACAGCGGACATTATGCCTGTTCCATCACTGACATCACGAGCAACGAGAGCCAAACCAAAGAGCTCAACATTACTGTCTATGGTACCTATTATGTTAGCAAATACCAATTGCATTTGTGTGTGTGTGTGTGTGTGTGTGTGGGTGAGACCTGCAATGGATTGGCACTCTGTCCAGGGTGTACCCCGCCTTGTGCACTAAGTTTCCTGGGATAGGCTCTAGGCCTCATGCGAATCCAGAATACAGGATAAAGCGGTATAGATGATGTGTGAATGAGTGAAATGAAGTTGCTATACACCGATTACTATTTAGTTTGAAGTCATTTATTCATCAAAACCTGCTTGATCTGGCTGTCAAAATGGCATGGAATATCCTGTCCCAACACTATAGGTCACCACTTAGTCATAGCAATTTTTTGCCTCTCGAAGATTTTTGCTTATACACAAAACAAGGCACTTGAAGTATGATAGAAACATATGGAAGTTACGGTACTATTCATCTAACATGGACGACGTGCTGCATTTGCACAGAAACTGACAGTATTGGTGAAGATTGATTTATGCAAATGTATGCAGAGTGCGTAAAAAATTACATAATGGCCCTCTTTCAAACTGCCACCCAACTGCACTGTATGTGAACTCTACTTTGACTAAAAAGTGTTTGGTGCCACTTCATGTCTCTTCTTTGCAGAATCTGTTCCATCATGAATATTATAATGAGCCCGAGTCATGTGACTTAGAGTGCCATTTGGAAACATCTGGAAGAACATGCACTTTTTTTTTTTTTTTAAAAAAGCAGTTTTTCTATTTTAACAAATGAATTTTGATGCTCTGAGGTCAAATTTAAGCCGAATGCATTTTTCAGTAATTAATCCAAGTATGTAATCGGAGAGGCGTTTGTGTGTGAAACACAATGTAGCTTTCTCTTTGTCTTTATAGCCAGCTTGGAACATGATGAGGAATGCAGATTTTATTTATTTTTGCTTTGTTGATCTTATAATTGTGAACGCAACATACTGTTCCTGTTTGCTGATCTATCCTTTACTCCTCTATCCCAAACTTCTTCAGAGACGGAGTTTGTGTCTTTAACCCCAATGTTCGCGCCTGTGGAGACAGCCGACCTGAATGATGTTCGCGAGTTCCAGCTAGACATCGAGGCTCTTCCTGCACCCAAAATCACATGGCTTAAGGATGGCATTGTACTGGGTGATACCGCTGCGGAGTTCACTACCTCCCTTCGGATGATCAGCGAGACAAGGTTAGGCTCGTCGGAGCCACACACATACTTTTGAGTGCGGCTCGGATAACTCATTGCAAAAGAGATTTTTACTCTCTATGTATTCATATTCATATTCATTTTACCGAGGGTTTTTGTATAGAATGTGATAATTTGCTAATAATTTTAATGCACCAGTATGCGCATAACCTGTGTGTGTGTATATTTGCGTATGCATATAGGTACCAGAGCACTCTCACTCTGATTCGAGCTAAGACTGAGGACAGTGGCAATTACACGGTACGAGCCAAGATAGGCAACCAGAGCGCCAGCCACTCGTTCAGCCTTCAGGTCAAAGGTAAAACCCAGGAATGTTTGAAGCCTCATCATTTTTTGTCTTTCAGCGTTTTTGTCTTCACTTCTGCTGAATTCTACGGTGTTTCAGTCGCAACTTTATTTTCCTGCATTTGCATGTGTTTTTTTTTTCCTATGGACTAGCCATGCATTCTTTCTTTCTTCAATCTGTTTCTGTTTTGCCTGCATTTTCATATATGTTAGAATTTTAGATTACCTTTCTCTCGAGTTGTTTTAATAGTTCTGGATGTTTTTGTGCATATACAGTATCTGCAACATCTGCATCTCTCTAACTGCGCTTCTTTCCTGTGTGTGTTCCATAGTTCCCGCTGTAATTGTGGACCTGCTGGACCTGCACCATGGATCAGAAAGCGGCCAGGCTGTGGTGTGTGTTGCCGGAGGATCTCCCGTCCCTGAGGTGGAGTGGTACATCTGTAAAAATATTAAACAGTAAGTATGACTGAGAATTGCTCCTCTAGCTATGTATGCGGCAACAGTTCAGCAATGATCTGTTCCTTGTGCTTAACTGCATACCCATCTCATTCACCCCTTTTTCCGCTTATTTCTTAGGTGTTCCAATGATTCATCCGAGTGGTCACCTCTTCAAACAAACTCCACTGGCATCACCATCGATACACACATAGAGCATGACAACCAGTTGGAGAGTCAGGTGATTTTTGGACATCTGGAAAACACGCTGGCCGTGCGCTGCCTGGCACGAAACGAGATGGCCGCTGTGTCCCGTGAGATCAAACTGGTGGCCAATGGTGAGATTCTTTATCATGTGATCTCACTCGGCGGCTGACTGCTTTTTTTTTTCCCAGGGACATAATGAAATGTAATAAATTTTGCTAATTATTTTATGCAATATTTTATGACTCATAAACGCTACTTTAGAAAATATTGCACTTGAAAAATCAATTAGTTCCAGATCATAAAATTAACCACTTTAAAGACATAAACCAACCTTGACTGGTTCTCAAAGTGGGATCTAAGGACCACCAGGAATCGGTGAAACAACAATAATCTCAACTGACACGATCCAAGCTACCATATTTAGGGGTCCAAGAATCAAAGTTGACTCCGACTCCAACCGAATGTGCTCTGTTGATCGGAAATGTAGATATAAAGCTCAGTAGGTGGCACAATGGCTTAGTGGTTAGCCCAGTGTCTCCAGGCTTTGAATCTCACATGGAGTTTGTATGTTCTCTCCAGGCTGTATGGGTTTCCTCCCACAGTTCGAAGACATTTAGTGTAGTCTGATGGCTGTTTCAAAAGTGCCTGTTGTGTTTGAATGTGTGTGCTTGTGCCCTGTGATGGCTTGGCAGTCATCCAGTGGGTACCCCAACTTGTTCCCTGAGTTCCCTGGGATCGGGACAGGCTTCAGGCCCTCTGTGACTGTAAACAGTATAAGTGGTATAGATAATAGATGGAGTGAAATCATAAAATATTATTTTGCAAAAGCTGTTCGTGAATAAATCCAACCTGGGGTGCAGGGAATTTATTTTATAGTTGAGGGAGTCCCTTGCTACAACTAAACAACTAAGTTTCATGTTTCAGTAGACCTGGTACTTGTCAAATGTAAAATTTCAGATGTACACCAAATCAGCACTTTCCTCACTGTTCATAAGTCAGTTCATATTTATTCCATTGTCACTGTCATTTCTCCACCTAGTTTCTTCTATATAGAGTTAGGTCCTGGTGTGTGTGTGTGTGTGTGTGTTTGTTTCTAGTGGGGAAACTCTGCTCTACCAAAAGTTCCTCATTGCTGATAACCCTTACATCTGTTAGCATCATTCTCTCAGGCTCCACGTGTAGTGAATTCCTGATAGGTTTCCCACGTGGCGCTTGTGAAAGACAAATCCATGCGCCATATGCCCTTTTGCTTTCTCCATTCTGTGTCCGTGGGCCAGTTTTTTTAAATAGCTGATTTACCCTGTAAATCGTTTAACCAAATTCAGTATAGCGCTTCAAGATCTTTTAATTGCAATGAGTGAAGTAATGAAGAAATGTAGACTTCATCTGTACAGACTCATCATCTCTATCCGAAGACATTCTTAGGTTAGCCAAATGACTTCTTTCAAGTCCATAGCGTAAAAGACTGAACTATAGTATGAAATTGGAGATTGCTCTTACAACGGTGGTGATGATGTGTTCAGGTCCGCGCTCAGAGCTCACTGTGGCGGCGGCTGTTCTGGTGCTGTTGGTTATTGTCATCATCTCACTCATTGTGCTGGTCATTATCTGGAAACAGGTACACACTTCCACAGTCATGCATTCACTTTCTCATTTATTCTCCCATTTATTCACTCGCTCTCTCACTCATACCATCATAACACAATCGTCATGCATTCATCCTAGTGCCTGTTCACATTTAATGAATTTACTACTCTGCATTTTTCGCACGTGTTCATGGTTTCACTCATTTTATATTATGTGTCGTTGAACTCTGCGAACAATCTCTTTTTTTTTTGCATGTGCATTGCAGAAACCACGTTATGAGATCAGGTGGCGCGTCATTGAGTCAGTCAGTCCGGACGGGCACGAGTACATCTACGTGGATCCCATGCAGCTGCCCTACGACACACGCTGGGAGTTCCCACGTGAAGGCCTTGTCCTTGGTGAGTCACAAACACACCGCCATGTTCTGTCCTCGTCCTCTCTGGCTGTTTGACTTGTTGGGATGTAATCTATTGGATTGCGGTCCGGTCAGGTCAGGTGGCTTGTGTTAGCCTGCTGTGGGTGCTGCCTTGTGATACCAGCATTGTAAAGATGTGGTGTGCGTGTCTGCTCAGCGGTTGCTTGGTGGGTTCACAGTGGCTGTAATGAAAGCTGGTTTTTCTTTAGCCATAGTGGTGTAGTTGAGCAATCACAGATGTCATTTTGGCTAGACATCTGTAAATCAGAATCTTTGGAGGCACCAGACAGCCTTAAAAGCTATTTTATCTATTTAAAAAGGAAAGGAAGGAATCGTCTGTGTGTGAACTTTACCAACACAGAAAATGCGAATAGAAAACATGTGTTGTGAGTAAAAGACCTGTTACTTGGTAATGGTGATGCTTTCGCTTACACTTGCAAGAAAACATAATGAGCGAGCATTGTTCTCTGAAATGCTGCATTCTCCCGAAAATCACAACCCATGAACATTGGAATGTTGCACAATCTTAAATCAGAACGTTGCTCAAAAATAATAATTTAAAAAAAATCAAAGCAGAATCTGATATGAGTGTAAAACAACACACAAACACTTTCTGCTTCTGATGTAATTTACATACCAGTGACTGATTTGGTAAAACCAGCCAGTACAGATCAAATACTTAGCTTGAAGGTGGGATCAGTGGATTGTGTAGCAAGTGTCATTTGGTATTGTTTGGTACGGCCTCCTCACATTCCAGAAGCCGTCACCAAAATAACGGCTTCATAATCTCTCCCTAAATAGGAAACAGCGCAAATCCTGTGGATTACCAGCCTCGACGGATTCACGACAGTCACCATGATTTACATGGTCCTGGTTGCACGAGAATTCTGGAGTGTTTTTCAGGGTGTGGCTCCGAAGGCAATACTGTAGGGAGGGATTACATTTGTGTATGTTTTGAGTTTCAAAACAGCCTCGGCTAACTATCACCCAAAGCACTGACCATATCGGTGGAAGGTGTGAAACTTTGCATATGCCAACCATCATATGATTCCCTGTGTGTCGCAGGCCGTATTCTGGGCTCGGGGGCGTTCGGGAAGGTGGTGGAAGGCACTGCGTATGGACTCAGTCGCTCTCAGCCGGTGATGAAGGTGGCAGTGAAGATGCTGAAACGTAAGTTAATAGAGCAAAGAAATATGCCTCATCAAATATTCTAGCTATAGTCGCTAAACATGCTGTAATTACCTGGCAGATCTTGTACATGATTGGGTGATAAGCGGATTGCTTTTTTTTAATTTGGTTCTTCAGCAACAGCTCGCTCCAGTGAGAAACAAGCACTCATGTCAGAGCTGAAGATTATGACTCACCTGGGCCCTCACCTTAACATTGTCAACCTGCTGGGTGCATGCACCAAATCAGGTACAGAAAACGCACAAAATTGGTATACAAAACCTGTACGCACAACACTGATTCATCATTGATCTATCATCATTGTGTATAGAAACATTATTTAAGACTGAAATCAGAGTGATTGCCTGAGGCCCGTTTTAACCGCCCTCTCTCTCTCTCTCTCTCTTGCTCACTTAGGTCCTATCTATATCATTACCGAGTACTGCTTCTATGGAGACCTGGTGAACTACCTGCATAAGAACAGAGACAGCTTCCTGAGCCGACAGTCTGAAAAGGGCAAGAAGGAATTGGACATTTTCGGCATCAATCCAGCTGATGAGAGCAGTCGGAGGTCAGCGCATAGATGCACAAAACAAAAACTAGTTGCAGCATGTGCAAGGTTTCCAACTCGTCACGAGAAAGCCATCTTACCATGTGTGTGTGTGTATGTGTGTGCGCGCTCAGCTACGTGATCCTGTCGTTTGAGGAAAAAGGAGACTACATGGACATGAAGCAGGCAGACACAATGCAGTATGTCCCCATGTTGGAGAGGAGCAACGCTTCCAAATACTTCGACCTTCAGTCAGACGACTATGATCATCCTCCCTCTCACAAACACATCAATGGTAAAACACACACTCAGCAAACCTGTTCTCCACAAAAACACGGCCGAAACTTATTCATTCATGCACATGGATTTAACACATACTTCCTTGGATCAAAAAACTGTTTTCTTTCTCTAAGCATATTATTTGTTTTGGAGTCTGTACTCGTTTTTTTTTTTCCTCTTTCTGTATTCCTGTTCAGTTGGGCCTGAGTGCATCTGGTTTGACTTGGCAATAACTTTTTAAACCCACACACACCCACGTACACATCTACATACACACTGTTATTTTGGCGGCGATCATAAAGGCGTCCACCCTCGTTCTTGGGGATGTGATGCATTGCAGCCTGTGCACCCTGCATTTACTGGAGATAATTGTAGTCCATTGGGGTTTGCTGCATGCTTCAACCAGGCATTACAAGAACCAATGCACTTTAAAAAACGTACTCATAGCTCACGTCCAACCGACCAAGGCGTGTTGTCCGCACGTGCAGATATGCACACATATTAAAAGGAATAGGCGGGAAGCCAGCATGTCTGACTTAGTGTGTTTGTGTTTGTGCCCAACAGAAAGTGAGGGCGAAAAGCTTCTTTCTGATGACTCCGAGCGCTTGACCACAACGGATCTTATCAGCTTCACCTATCAAGTGGCTAGAGGGATGGACTTCCTGGCATCCAAAAATGTGAGTCTAAAGCCATAACTCATGGTAAATGTATAAACCTTACAAAATCTAAGAGTAGGCTTGTTTTTAATAATGATGCTTGTAAGACTGGCATTTAAAAAAAAAGTTTTAGTTTAAAACTTACATCTACTCGTTAGATTTACAAGTTAAAACTATAACACTTAACTTTAGTTTAAATACTCACTCACTCACTCACTCACTCATCGTCCATGCTGCTTTATCCTGTATTCAGGGTCATGGGGGGCTTGGAGCCTATCCCAGGAGACTTAGGGCCAGGGTGCCAATCCATCGCACGGCACACACACACACACACACACACATAGTAAATTGTATACTAGGAGGCACAAGAAATTTAAATAAATTGCAGCACATGGTGAAATCAGGGGCCGTGTTGCCTCCTGTGGTGAAATGGTTAAAGCTCTGAGTTACTGATTAGTTCAAACTTCACCATCAATATTGAGGCCTTGAGCAAAGCCATTGTGCGCTAAAACTGCAGCACTTGCGTATACACTGTATATAGCTTTTACTCTTTTTCGGTGAGATCAGATTTGCATTTCACGAGGGTTCATGTTCACGAATATGTCTTTAATGTGGACGCATCTGTCCTCATTGAACATTGATACGCCTCTGCTCAGATGAGAATGATCTCAAACACTGTTTTATTTCTTTAGATTACTTCCAGTTTTGCCTGGACAGACTCATTGCCCCAAATATCTGCTAAATCACAGATTTCACTTTCCCCCCCACTCTCTACTTTCTCTGCTGTCCACCATTGTTGAAATGATATTCCTGCACTTCTGGTGTTGGCTGATGATATCAGCACATTAAAACTGAGGCATGATCTCAAATCACATGACCACATGTTGCAAATACAGTACATCTAATCTAGGACTCTATGAACTTGAAATCAGATTTCTGTGTTCAGGAAGCGCTAAAAATCAGACGTGTCACATTTGGGTAAAAAAAAAAAAAATCGAATTTGAGTCACTTCAGAGTGGTAATGTGAACCTAGGCTTAGTGGATCTGAACCTGTTCCATCTAGAGGTTACTTCCTCTTTTAGTTTTTTTAGTTCTTTAGTTTGTTCTGAGTGGATTCTGATACACTTCTGCCAAAAGGGCAAATTCGAGTGGGTTTTAGGTCCGGTTAGATTTTCTTTTGTTAGCTTCTAAGCTATGTTGGGTCTGTAATAAAAAAAGAAAGCATCACAGTTCATATAAGTAAAAATGACTATAGGTCCAGATTTTTGGGCCACCCTGTATATACTCCGATCTTTAAGGGTGCAACTGTTGCTCAGGCCAGTGTTTGCAAAACTCACAACTGACCTGTTTAAATTGTGGGGTTGGGGTGGCTTGAGAAAAGACCAAACACTCAGAATAGAACATAAGAGTGTGTTTCTGTACATTATGACATGTCATTAAACCATTGCTATTCCATATTACTGAAACATGCTATTAAAGGGCCAGACATCAGGTATGAATTTAGTTTTGTGGCTATTTAAATGCTTCCAGAAGGAATTTGAAGATCATCAAACAGATTTATTTTTTCATTTTATGCTCTTTTAACACCGATGTACAAAGAGGAAGCTGTAGGATAATGACGGATAAAGAGTGGATAAAGCATGAAACGATATAAGAGGCACATTTAGGCACGGTAATGCAGTGTGACAGGTGAAATATCTGTTAAAGAATCTACAGATGGAAAGGTGGAACGATTCCATGACTGGATTTAATATCTTTCTTTTATACACAGTGTGTTCACAGAGATTTGGCAGCTCGAAATGTGCTGTTGTCTCAGGGGAAGATTGTGAAGATCTGTGACTTTGGGCTAGCCAGGGACATCATGCATGACAACAACTATGTATCCAAAGGAAGTGTAAGTGTGGCTCCTTCTTCTCTGCTTTTCTGTGTCGAATGTTTCCCACATTAAGGATACACTTAAGGATTGTGTGAGGTATCAATGCATTTCATGGACGGTTGTTAATGTATGTTTTCTCTCTCGCTCTCTCTCTTTCTCTCTCTTTCTCTTTCCACACACACATAGACCTTCCTGCCAGTAAAATGGATGGCCCCTGAGAGCATCTTTGATAACTTGTACACCACTCTGAGCGACGTCTGGTCCTACGGCATTTTACTCTGGGAAATCTTCTCTCTGGGTATATCACCAGCTTCTGCCTGTTTTTGTTTTTTTTACAATAAAAAAAAAAGTTTTTTGTATACAGGGTGGGCCAAAAGTCTGGATCTGTAGGTAAAAAAAAATATTTAAAAAAAATGAATGCAAAGGCTAAAAGTTGAAGGCATCTGACTTCACAGCACTTGTGTATATGCTAATTGTAAGAGTGTTGAATGTTTCTTAATGTTTTACAACTGATTGTGTTCCGTGCCAAGACAATTTCCTCCTATAGGTCAAAGATTGTTCGGACTTCAGACCAGCTCAGATGTAAAATTCAAGTGGTCTTAGGGCTGGTTCTGTTCCATCTTACATTATTAGTTTCGCTGCCATAAGCCCCATTGTTTGTCTGGCACATCCAGTGTATGTATGGTTGGATAGAAATCTGGGGAATTTGGAGGCCAGAACAACAAACTCAAACTCTTAGTCTGCTAAGCACCATCGAAGATATGCTGTGATGCCCCAGCTGTTCTGGAGCCTTTTTTTTTTTGGTGATTTGTGTTGCATTGGCTTTTCTATTTTTGGACAGGCTGGCATTTGCTCCCCATGGGTGTAAATGAGCCTTGGGTAATCATGACCCTGTCACTACTTTACTGGATAATCAATGTTATTCTGTTTATCTGGGGGTAGTGGTAGTGTTGTGACTGATCAGTGCATATCGCTGTATATACAGTACATATACAAATTCAAATTCAAATTTTATTTGTCACACACACATTCATACACAGTATGATATGTAGTGAAATGCTTAGGCGACTGCCCGTGACCTTAGAATAAGAAACTACGTAGAGGTAGATTTACCTAAGCATAAAATAGTAATTTTATAGTAATAGTAATAGTAATAATAATAGTAATAGTAATATATAATATAGTATAATATAGTATAGTAATATAGTATAGTATAATATATAAAATATATTTTATATATATATATATTATGTATATATATATACACCACTATTAACGTAATTTAAGTAGTCTGTAAAAAAGACCTCCTTTTTAGACATACCTGGAAATAATTATTATATTCTAATGTTGTCTTTTATGTTTAATGTCTGCCTTAAATGTGTAATCATATATAATTTTTTTTTTTTTTTTTTTGCAGGCGGGACCCCTTATCCTGGCATGGTTGTGGACTCCAGCTTCTATAACAAGATCAAGAGTGGCTACAGGATGGCCAAACCTGAACACGCCTCCAGCAATGTGTAGGTTCATGATTTACTTCACAACACACTGTTATTTCTGAGTATTGCAAGCTTGCTGGTCTGATTGGTGTGCTTGTGTTGCTGTAGATATGAGCTGATGGTAAAGTGCTGGAACAATGAGCCAGAGAAGAGACCCTCGTTCCACAATTTGAGTGAGAGTGTTGCCACCTTGCTGCCATCTGGATACAAGAGGGTAAGATCTAGTAGACCAGTTGGAACTTTGACCGTTTTTACTGAATCCTAAACTCCATTTTTGCTTTTGTTATTGTCATTCAATTGAATTCAATTCAAAAAACTTTATTTATCCCCATGGGGCAAATTAAGCCGTGCAGAGTTGTTAAAAAACTACTGTCCCCTCTTCTGAACTCATTATACCCAGTGATCAGTGATCATGCCACGCTACCCATGCTCTGCCTAACCTAGCTTTGTGTTTCTTGTGGTGTTAATGCATTTTCTCAGCCTAAGCACAGAGACTACTGTAGGTGTGACTCTTTCCCACAGTAAGCATTTGCCTGTTAGCCATAATGACTTTACTAAACATGCACCACACATGGCACTTCAAAAACACCAGTCACATAGCCAGGGGTAATAACACCTTGGGAAGGGGTGTGGAGGGTTATACAGTTTTTTCCCAATACTTACAGACCCACAGAGCGGGTGTGCAAATGGTACAGACTCTGTGAATGAGCCATGTTTATAGCAGTGTTTAAGAGAATATAATGGAGAATGGAGAGACCACTAAATATTGACTTTCTTTCCCTATTTCCTTAAAGCATTAAAAAGAAGTGTGCAGTTTAAAGGTGACATATTCCCTTTTAAAAGCGTTAACATACAGTAAGTCTCAAGAATGTTTCTTCTGCAATATCAGTAAGATTGTGCTTTCTGGTATGACTGAAATTGCTTGTTTCACTCCTGTTTTACACAAGTGGTTTCATTTTCTGTAGCTTTAAAACACAAATAAGCTGCTGCCTCCCATGCCCCTTTGCAGACATGCATGTTTCCAGCCAACCAGAATGCAGGGAACTCAACTTTCATGAATGAGTTGGGGAATAAAATACAGCTCATTACATCTCATTTTCAGTTATTGCTCACAACTTTTCAGACTTTGATGGGGAAAAAAATGCAAAAGCAATCAATTTGTTATGTGTTGACATGAGAATGAATTTGCAATGACAGCTTCAGTTTTAACCTGTTTTGCAAACTAAATATAGAGCTAAATCTCTTGGGCCAAATGTTTTTCAAGAACTGTAGGTTGACCGTATTAGCTAGCATGCTAGTATTGTTCATCCATTTATCTATAACACAGTATATTATAGTACAAAATGGAACAGAATCTATGGTGTTTCTTTTAGCTCTATAAACAACAGACAAGTTGTGATATTAAGGTCCATGTCAGTCATGTTTTAACTTTTATATGACTAAACTACACTTATCTACACACAACAGACCTTTTGCTACGGAAACATATTATTTTATCACTTCCAGTGTTCAAATGAACTCAAAGTGTTAAATCCCTGGGAATGTTATTATGTACTAGCCTGCAGTACAAGTTACCATTACTAACATTAGCCGCACAGTGTTGCTACGTTCAACAAACAGTTAAACAGTTGAAACAAAAAAGTTCATTCCTGATCTTCAGCACTGAAGCAATTTCAGCTTTAGGTTGAGCAAAGTTTCAAAGTTCAATTGGGCTAATTAAGCAAGCGGTTCAATTTGGAAGTCTTAGCACATGCATGTAAACTTTGGACATAACTGTCATCATAATACTGTACAGTATATTGTTATAAAATACAGTACATCAGGATATCCTTAAAAAGAGAGATGGTTGGGAATTTATGACCAACAATAGCCTATCATGGGGGTCTGTGAGCTCATGCAAGCATAAGGCATGGTTAGCGCTGTGCTCCGTTACATTTAATTCAATCAATTAAGAATTAAGTGTTACAACACTCTCCGATGTTACATAAGCAGCACTTCGAAAAGATGAGGTTAACTGGCGCCATGTTTCTTGAAGGAGGCATTGACAAGAGAAGGAAAAATGAAAAGAAAAAAGAGGGGTGTTGTATAATGGCAGATATACATTTTACAGCCTGTATATTTTAACTCCATCTCACTGTAGTACATCCCTGGAAGCATAGTCTAGAGTTAGTGAAATACCAATCTTACTGCATTACACTATTACATATATCTCACTGTCAGCTTCTAAATATTAGACTGGGCAAAAATATGCAGGTGTCTGCATTGGTCATCTGTCTAATGGCAAGTGTTTCTGTCTGTTCAGAGCTACGAGCGTGTAAATAACAACTTTCTGAAGAGCGACCACCCAGCGGTGACACGTGTGCAGTGTGTACAAAGTGATGAGACCTATTTGGGTGTGTCCTATAAGAACCAGTGCAAAATGAGGGAGCGTGAGAGCGGCTTTGAAGAGCAGAGACTGAGCTCAGACAGTGGTTACATCATCCCCCTGCCTGACCTTGACCCTCTTTCGGATGAAGAATACACCAAAAGGAACCGTCACAGGTAGGCATCCCCTTCCCAGATATAATGGATAGAGCAATAAAAAAAGATCTATATGAGTAATTACCATACTGTTATTTGAGTTTTAAATGATCTGATATTGTGGACACAGGTTTGGACATCTAAAATTTGGAAAGATATCTGAACAAAATGCTTGAATTAAATGCCTGATAAATGTATTATTACATTTTGGGAATATATTTGGGAATCAATTATAAATGTCTACATAGCATACACTGTAAACCTGATTAAGTTGTCAAAAACTCAAAATATTTGAGGTAATCAGTTACATCAGATTTTCTAAGTAATGTTGTTTCCAATTTTAAGTCAAGTCAAGTCAATTTTATTTATATGGCGCTTTTAACAATTGACATTGTCGCAAAGCAGCTTTACACAATAAAAAGAAGTACGTTTGTATGCAATGTGTATGAATCAAAATGATAAGATTGTAAAAGTAGTAAACAGAACTATTGCAAATCAAATAAATTGTTGCAGACATTCTGGCCTGGGAATCGAACCCGGGTCTTTCACATGGCAGACAAAACACCTACCACTGAGCCACCAGTGCCCTATAGAGTTTATATTGGTGAAACGTTAAGGTTAACAGTTACTGTTACTTAAGTACTTACAAATTTGTTCAGCTACCTTGAAAAGTGTCATTTCTACAAACTCATGAATGTCAAAAAGTTCTGAATACTCGAAAAGGTCTATTAATTTGACCTAATTGCAATTATTTTAAGTTAACAGTACTCAATGTGTTTAATTACTTTGAGCATTAGGGTTTACGGTGCAGATGACACATATCCATTGTCTTGTGTAGGCGTCACGCTTTTTATGTCTCTTATAAATAATTTTTTTAATCTAATACATATAAAACAATATATGTTAGTAATCGTGTACGTCACAAGGTTAATAATGTCGATACACAGTAATACCATATAACACCACAAGGTGGCACTTCTTTTTTTATTGTGGTAGACCACTGATTATCTACTTCGCTGAACTTCTTCTGCTCATTAACGAGAGGTGCAGGGTATATAATTGCAATATTCTACAGTTCTTGTATAACTAATGAATGTAGTGTCGATGTTTAATACGGTAGTTGGGCTCTGACTGCTTCATTGTGTCACCTTCCTGAGATGCATGCGTGGCGTCATCATTCTCTTTCATATTAATTCATTAAATATCTGGGTTTTTTTCATGTGATGTTTTTGTAGCTCTCAGACATCTGAGGAGAGCGCTATTGAGACCGGCTCGAGCAGCTCCACACTGCCGAAGCGGGAAGGAGAAACTCTGGAGGACATCACGCTGCTGGACGAGATGTGCCTGGACTCAGGGGATCTGGTGGAAGACAGCTTTCTGTGAGAATGATACCAAATGATTGAAAGAGAAAATGAGAGGATGAAGGAGAGAGAGAGACCTTGTTTAGCAATTCATCTAAAAAGAAGGAGGAGAAAAGGGCTGAAACATAAGCATCAGTTCAAGAAGTCTCCCACCTGTCCTCTGAACACTTGCTCCCTGGTGTCAGTCCACCTGTCCCTAGAATCCTCACAGAAAAAAAAAAAAACAATTCACTGCCTGGATGTCTTGTTAAGGTCAATTTAAGTTTAAGACAACGTTCTCTACTGGCTCGGAGGACGGTCTGGTAAAAGACTCTATGTGTAGTGTTTAAACTTTGAGGAATAATGAAGTAATACAGAATTTTAACATTTTGTATCGAAACTTTATTTTGATGGGCATTCAGAACAGCGAGTCAGGAAAGAATGTATCAAGACCTGAGCGTACTATTGTATACTCTATAACAAGTTAATTTACGAATTAGACAGTCTGAGTTTTCAATGACCACTACACCCGGACAACTAAACTGACCCGACGCAGTTTATTTCCTTTCACATTCCACAATTATTGCATTAAAAAGCACAAAGTTTGGACTAAATCGAATCTGTAACTGATCCTACAGTATATCGTCCATGACGCAGTAGGTGCAGCAGGTTGAATCTGATTTTATTTTTTTACATGTTGTTGAGTATAAATGTGTAATATTTTGTGAATATTTTGTGGGAGGGAGTGGAATTTTTTTTTTTTTTACAGTCCAAAATGAAGAAAACTGACTTGTCGAATCCCCCCAGACCCACCCCCTGCCCCACACACACACATAAACACACAAAACCTCATACATTTGCAATTCTGACACATTACATCAAAGAGACCAAAGACTAAACATTTCCGATCAATGTGTCAAGCACAAGCGAGGGCAATACCTCAAGACCTGTGCTTCTGACAGTGTTATAGTTCACAGGAACTGTGTTTTTACCCTGTGGCGAACCAATCACTTGAGAGGATAAACCTTGTGGTAGCTTAACTGGCCTTTGAAGGTCAAATATTGACAATAAGCTGGAATGTTTTGATGCTGTGTATAAAATAATGTAACATATTCATCTATTTTACTATTTCAATAATCTGAACCTAATGACATTATTATATTGGATGGTTCAGATGTTGTACCCGAAGGTGTCCTTTCATGTTCTTAAGCTTTCTTTTTTAAAGCTTTAGATCTTTAGCACAATAACCTTGGTAATATCATAGAAAGAGGCGGAACACGTTTTTAGCAAAGGAACAGATCGTTTTAAAGATTAAAATAACACAAATATGATTAAACCTATTTTTTACATATTTTCTACCAGTTTTGAGGTGGAAAATAATTTTGCCTCTTTGCCTGACATGCATTGTTGTTGCCATAGGCATAATTGACAAAACTGGCCAGTACACCCTCCCCCAAATATCATATTACAATTCTTTTACATTTGCTAATTGTTATGAAAACATAATAAAGAGGTTGGCTTCTCTTGATTCAGTGTAATTGCTAAACAAAGAATAGAATTCCCAGGTATTCTATTAGAATTTATAGAATTTGCCAAGTTTCCTTGGTAACTTCTGGTGTAAGCAATTAAGTTAATGCAGTTTAGATAAATATCCATTTTGCTAATACTAAAATAACAATGTGATACGAATTTGGTGCTTTTACGTATATAAAGTGAGTGAATTTGTGCTATTCAACTGCACTAGTGTAGTGTAACAACTGCATGATGTTTTCCTCTTAAAATCTTATCCTCTTAAAATTTATGTAAAACAACCTAATTGCAAAAAAAGATTTGCAGGGAGGCATGTCCTCAGACATGGGTGGAGGGATCTCGCCCCCCGTCCAATGTTAAATGCATGGTTATGCCCTTGGTTGTTGTGGCTGTTCCTCTTCCGGCCACTTTATAAAGGAGTCATCCAGACATAACGCTCACAATTTATGCAGGCTGCGGACCTGCCCACAGCTTTTGGGGTGGTTCCTTGCCTGAGAATTGAATCCATGCCATGGTGGTGAAATTGTCATATGCTAGCTACCAAAAACCCTTTTTGCAAGTCATATGTACTGTAAATGCTTAAATTCTGAGAAAAAAAAAACAATAGGTTTAATAATCCTATATTTGTTTTATTGTAATCTTAGGATATATTAGATAAATTTAACTGTTTTCACTTGCTGATTTTTTTTTTCATTGAGAGGGTTTGTGGCATTCCTATAATATTACTGCTATGCAAAAGACAATATCTACCTTCTGTTCTGTTCCTGAGCTCTGATGCTGCACAGTAATGACCTGCAGATTTTTGCTTTCTTAACTGAAACACATATTCTCCACTAAATGTCCAGCCTCGTTGCTTATAATGTCTAAATCCAAGCTGATATCTATCCCCGCCTGTATCGTGTACAGTCGTCCCGAAGCATGGTTGTGTAGCTAGTTTGATGTTATACATCACTACACAGATTAAATGGATTTTCAATGTACAGTTTATAAACCAGCGATCCACTGCCTCCCTGAGTGTATATCCACTGTGATCTACTCGATGGGCACGAAGAAGAAGAAGAAGAAGAAGAAGGAAAAAAAAATGTTGCACTTTTTAGACCCTTCTTTAATGTTGCTTTTATCTGTCATTGTAATGTATGTTTAAAGAGTTTATATGATGATCAAATACATTTCATGAGTTTTATTTGGCTTTAAAATGCTTCCAGTTTCTGTAGGTTGCAGACTGAGTATCTACAGGAAGAGATGGTTAATAGAAGAGCGGTATGAATTATACTCCATGGTACAGTATGTGTAATAATAGGCAGTTAATCCCAGTACGAGATGTTATCCTATTGTTTTATTATCCGTTATGTCAATGTCAATTCAGATGATTTATATTTCAATAAATGAGATTTAATAATGTAATTTGGTATTCTGTCTTTTGGTGTGTGTGTGTGTGTGTGTGTGTGTGTGTGTGAGGTGAAGTTTATAAGGAGATCTGGTGTGCAGTCCGTGGACTGGATCATTCTTATATATTATGTCCACTGTGCCGAAGTTAAATATTTATTAATATTTCAGAAATTCTACATATATTTGATACAGAGTACACAATAAACTTCGCTATGATACTTGAAAATCCAGCACATGCTCATGAAATGTTTTAACAAAAAAGCTTTAGAAAAAATGACTACCTTGTAATGAACATGTGGACACGTTCTGATAATGCCACACATATTACAACAGTTATACCAATTCAGGAAAGCGATTTAAGGCCAACACAGAGAAACTGAGGAGAAGCTTCTTCCCGCAGTCTTCGGGAAGACTTTATGGACAATACCACTGCTGCTTATCATTTTATTGCACACTCCATGATCTGCTGTTTGCACATTTGCACAAATTGCACATTCCATATACTTTATACAGTTTATTTAAACAGTTCATACATTTTTATATATTTCGATTTTATACTTTATTTTATTGTAGCAAAAGTTCTACATATTGTAGATTTAATATTAAACATTCTGTCTTTTGGCATTTGCCCCTCTTATTTCCTTTTTTAGGTCACAAACTGTCATGTAAGCATCCATCCATCCATCCATCCATCTTCAACCCCTTATCCAAAATCGGGTCGCGGGTGTAGCAGTTCCAGCAGAGAACCCCAAACGTCCCTTTCCCCAGACACATCAGCTAACTCTGACTGGGGAATCCTGAGGCGTTCCCAGACCAGTGTGGAGATATAATCTCTCCATCTAGTCCTTGGTCTGCCGCGAGGTCTCCTCCCAGCTGGACGTGCCAAGAACACCTCCCTAGGAAGTCGTCCTGGTGACATCCTTACTAGATGCCGGAACCACCTCAACTGACTCCTTTCCACGCAAAGGAGTAGCGGCTCTACTCCGAGCTTCTCACGAATAATTGAGTTTTTCATCCTATCTCTAAGAGAAAAGCCAGCTACCCTTCTGAGAAACCCCATTTCGGCCGCTCATATTCGCGATCTTGTCCTTTCGGTCATGACCCAACGCTCATGACCATAGGTGAGGGTTGGAACGAAGATCGACCGGTAGATTGAGAGCTTTGCCTTTTGGCTCAACTCTCTTTTCGTCACAATGGTGCGGTAAAACAACTGCAATACCGTCCCCGCTGCTCCGATTCTCCGGCCAATCTCACGTTCCAATATTCCATCAATCGTAAACAAGACCCCGAGATACTTAAACTCCTTCACTTGGGATAATGACTCGCTCCCTACCTGGAATAGACAATCCATCGGTTTCCTGCTGAGAACCATGGCCACAGATTTCGTGGTGCTGATCCTCATCCCTGCCGTTTCACACTCAGCTGCAAACCGATCCAGCAAGCGCTGGAATCTCCACCACGGCTGCGCCTTGATATCCTGTCCATGAAAATCACAAACAGGATTGGTGACAGAGCACAGCCCTGGCGGAGGCTAACACCCACTGGAAASAAGTCTGACTTACTGCCGAGAATCCGAACACAGCTTTCACTTTGGGTGTAAAGGGATTGTATGGCCCTGAGAAGTGACCGCCTCACCCCATACTCCCGCAGTACCTCCCACAGAAAATTCTGAGAGACGCGATCATATGCCTTCTCCAAATCCACAAAACATGTAGACTAGATGGGCATATTCCCACGCTCCCTCCAGGATTCCTGCAAGAGTAAAAAGCTGGTTCTACCTGGACGAAAACCACATTGTTCCTCTTCAGTCTGTGGTTTGACAATCGGCCGAACCCTCCTTTCCAGCACCTTAGAGTAAACTTTCCCAGGGAGGCTGAGTAGTGTAATGCCCCTGTAGTTGGCACACATCCCCTGGTCCCCCTTTTTTAAAAGGGGAACCACCACCCCAGTCTGCCACTCCATAGGCACTGTCCCCGACTTCCACGCAATGTTGAAGAGGTGTGTCACCCACGACAGCCCCTCAACACCCAGAGCCTTCAGCAGTTCCGGACGGATCTCGTCAATTCCTGGGGCTTTGCCACCGTGGAGTTGTTTGACTACCTCAGTGACCTGGCCCAGGAAAATCAACGCCGACCACCGGTCATTCTCCAGCTCTGTCTCTGCCACAGAGGGTGGATTAGTCGGATTCAGGAGATCCTCAAGGTGCTCTTTCCACCGCCCGATTACCTCCTCAGTCGAGGTCAGCAGTGTCCCATCCTTGCTGTCAACAGCTTGGGTGGTTCCCCGTTTCCCCCTCCTGAGGTGCCAGATGGTCTTCCAGAAGCACCTTGGTGCCGCCCGAAAGTCCTTCTCCATGGATTCTCCGAGCTCCTCCGACACCCGCTGCTTTGCCTCTGCTATCGCTGCAGCTGCTGTCCTTCGAGCCCTCCGGTACCTTGCAACTGTCTCTAGAGTCCTCCGGCATAACATACACACGTGGACAAAATTGTTGGTACCCTTCGGTCAATGAAAGAAAAACTCACAATGGTCACATAAATAACTTTAATCTGACAAAAGTAATAATTAAAAAAATTCTATGAAATTTGAAAGTCAGACATTGCTTTTCAACCAGGGCTCCAGGTAGTCACTGTGTTGTTTGGTGACACGGTATGTACCACACTCATCATGGACCAGAGGAAGCGAAGGAAAGAGTTGTCTCAGGAGATTCGAAAGAAAATTATAGACAAGCATGTTAAAGGTAAAGGCTATAAGACCATTTCCAAGCAGCTAGATGTTCCTGTGACTACAGTTGCACATATTATTCAGAAATTTAAGATCCATGGGACTGTAGCCAACCTCCCTGGACGTGGCCGCAGGAGGAAAATTCATGACAGATCAAAGAGACGGATAATACCAATGGTAACAAAAGAGCCCAGAAAGACTTCTAAAGAGATCCAAGGTGAACTTCATGCTCAAGGAACATCAGTGTCAGATCGCACCATCCGTCGTTGTTTGAGCCAAAGTGGACTACGTGGGAGACGACCAAGGAGGACACCATTGTTGAAAACAAATCATAAAAAAGCCAGACTGGAATATGCCAAACTACATGTTGACAAGCCACAAAGCTTCTGGGAGAATGTCCTATGGACAGATGAGACAAAAATGGAACTTTTTGCCAATGCACATCAGCTCTATGTTCACAGACGGAAAAATGAAGCATATCAAGAAAAGAACACTGTCCCTACTGTGAAACATGGAGGAGGCTCTGTTATGTTCTGGGGCTGCTTTGCTGCATTTGGCACAGGGTGTCTTGAATCTGTGCAGGGTACAATGAAATCTCAAGACTATCAAGGGATTCTAGAGAGAAATGTGCTGGCCAGTGTCAGAAAGCTGGGTTTCAGTCGCAGGTCATGGGTCTTGCAACAGGACAATGACCCAAAACACACAGCTAAAAACACCCAAGAATGGCTAAGAGGAAAACATTGGACTATTCTAAAGTGGCCTTCTATGAGCCCTGACCTCAATCCTATTGAGCATCTTTGGAAGGAGCTGAAACATGCTGTCTGGAAAAGGCACCCTTCAAACCGGAAACAACTGGAGCAGCTGGAGTGAGGAGTGAGGAGTGAAGAGGCCAAAATACCTGCAGAGAGGTGCAGAAGTCTCATTGACAGTTACAGGAATCGCTTGATTGCAGTGATTGCCTCAAAAGCTTGTGCAACAAACTATTCATTTAGGGGTACCATCATTTTTGTCCAGGCCTGTTCCATGAGGTTTTTTTATAATTCCGTTGAAGCATGGTTGAAAAGCAATGTCTGACTTTCATTGGGTAACATTCATAGAATTCTTATTTATTATTACTTTTGTCAGATTAAAGTTATTTCTGTGACCATTGTGAGTTTTTCTTTCATTGACCGAAGGGTACCAACAATTTTGTCTACGTGTGTATCCCTGAAGGACTCTTTTTTTCAGTCGGACAGCTTCCCTAACCACAGGTGTCCACCATGCTGTTCAAGGGTTACCGCCCCTTGAGGCACCCAGAACCTTAAGACCACAACTTACAGCTGCAGCTTCAGCAATAGAAGCTTTGAACATTGACCACTCCGATTCAATATCCCCAGCTCCTATAGGGATGCTCTGCTGGAGGTGGGAGTTGAAGGCCTCTTGGACAGGGGTCTCCCCTAGACGTTCCCAATTCACCCGCACTACACGTTTGGGCTTACCAGGTCTGTCCAGTGGCCTCCCCTGCCACCTGACCCAACTCACCACCAGATGGTGATTAGTTGACAGCTCCGCCCCTCTCTTTACCCGAGTGTACAAGACATATGGCCTCAGGTCAGATGATCACGAAGTCGATCAATGACCTTCGGCCTAAGGTGCTCTGGTACCACGTACACTTATGAGCATCCCTATGCTCGAACATGGTATTTGTTATGGACAATCCGTGACTAGCACAGAAATCCAATAACAAAACAACGCTCATCTCGTGGACCAACCACCTGCGAGAAAAACCGGTGGGGTAGGGTGCGCTTCTATTAGGGTAGCAGTGAAGGCCGAGGGCCTCGACGGACCAGACCCGGACAACAGAAGCTGGCTCTAGGGTCATGTAAGCATTTCACTGCATATCATACTGTGTATGGGTGTGTATGTGATGAATAAAAAAAAGAATTTTAATTAATATTTTAATTTGAAAAACACTCATAACAGGTACTATAGTGAATTAGCAGTCGGCAATATGGACTTCCAATAAGGCCTTGCCTGCTGATAAGCAGCTCTTCTGTTTATCAGCAAATCTTTTGATCACGATGTAATGAATTTTAATCAAGCTGCGCAGATGTAAATACGCAAGATTAGTTTAGCTAGACCAGCAATAACAATGATAATGATAATTGATTTTATCTCCTAAACCTAAATGATAAAAAAAGAAAATGCATTCAGTTTGAGCAGTTCCCACTACTTTGCGATTTGCTTGTATATTAATTAATATATAGTAGATTATTATTATTATTATTATGTTAATATGAAGTTTCAAAGGCAAATTATTGGAAAAAAACCTATTTGGAGTAATACTTTTTAAAACATTTATTATTAAGCTGGTCTATTTCTTTCTCACCGTCAATTACTGATCAAATCAAATTAACATAATCATTTATCAAATCAAATGAATAAATCAATGAATCAATAAATAATAATAAAATTTATATTATTATTATTAGTAATAATAATAAAAGTAATAAGAAGAGGAAAAAAATCAGTGGCATTTTTATGCTTGTTTATATCCATCCAGTAGATTTGTAACATGTTGTAATACATTTACTGCACCACTAGAGGGTGTTACACGTACTTGCCTCGATCTGCAGGCTGCAGACAGGGGTACTTGGTTCATTCAGTAAATTTAGGTTGTAGTATATGCACTGCACCACTAGGTGGAGATACGCGCCCACTCCGTAGATTTAGGTCGTACTATATGCACTGCACCACTAGACGAAGATACAGTCCATATAAGTAGATTTAGGTTGTATAATATTTACTTCACCACTAGAGGGAACACCACACCAACGGGTGATCGTGTAAGTCTGTTGTTCCGAATGTGTTTGTAATATGGTTTTGTAAAAATGTATGGGTGTTTGTAATTGTAGTTTTTTTCCTTAGATACTGTGCTACATTAGAAGAAGTATATATATATTTTTTCCCAGATGTTTTCTAAACTGCTGACAAAATAGGATTTAAGACAAATGAAAAATGCTAAAATAAATAAATAAATAAATAAATAAAATAGAGTAGTTATATAGATTCTAGAGATTCTGGAGACCTGCACCAACTCCTCTTAATCAATTAAGTTATGACTTATAAAGCAGGACCATTTCAATTGTGTTTAATGTATCTCTATAGTGTTTTATGCAATACCTAGAGCCTTTAAAATATCTCTATCTATCTATCTATCTTACTTTTTTGCTTTCTTCCTTTATATGTGGGTATTGCCTGAAAAAACATGTTACTGATAAAGTGTTTATGCAAATATTGTGCATGTGAAAGAGATAGTGTGCAGTGTGTGTGTGTGTGTGTGTGTGTGTGTGTGTGTGTGTGTGTGTGTGTGTTCGGGAACAGATAGGGTGTGTGTGTGTGTGTGTATGGGTATGCAAAGCACCAAACTGGAGTCAAGGCACTGAGGCATCTGTCAGGCGTTCATGGAAATGAGAAACAGCTAAAGTGCAACTCATGACAAGTAGCTGATCTGAGTGCAAGACAGAATCATGTAAAGACATGTACAAGTGTGCAAAAGTGTCTGAGGTTTATGGATATGTTCCTGTACGACAAGTGAAAATTAAAATTAATCAAATATACAGTCATGTGTAAAGGTTATTGTACCCTCTTTTAATTCTATGTGTTTTTGTGTACAAATATCCTAAAATCCTCTGATCGCTGCGGGTGTCAGTAATACATAAATACAACCTCAGACAAACAACTACAACTTTTTCAACTTTTTTTTTACTTTATATTTGTTTAACAAAAATAAATGTGATCAATAGTGAGTATGCTCTTACTGTTTCCACTGGATTTAAGAGGGTTGGTTGGAGGAAACCAGAGGACACTAGAGGAAACCCACCAAGCACGTGGAAAACATGCAAACACTACATACACAGACCGCAAGGCGGGAATCGAACCCAGAACCTGGAGGAAGTTGCAGCCAGGTGTTGCTAATCATCAGCCCTTGCTTAATTGATCGTCGGCAGGTGTGCAGGCCTCTACATAAGCAGACATTTTAGCAGTTTGCTGGTCTATAGCATTCAGGTGTGTTTTAACACAATGCCAAGAGGGAAAGACATATGCAATGATCTTAGAGAAGCAATTATGGCTACACATCAATCTGGAAAGGGTTATAAAACCCGATTCCAAACGATTTAGGTTTCCACAAGTGCAGTTCATTCAAGACAGTTGTCAATCTTCCCAGGAATTAATGTCTCAGCGCATCTTACCCCAAGGTCAGACCATCCAATGCTCAGAGAACTACAATGAAATCTAAAAGTTACATCTCAGAGCATATAGGCCTGACCTGAGCATGTTCAATGTTAAAGTCCATGACAGCACAATTTAGGTAGATTTAGGTTGTACTTGGAATACTGAGAATAACTACGATCAGATTTTTTTTTATTTTTGCCCAGAAATTATGTTATGCATATAATACAGAAAATGTGTGTCAAAGAAGCTAATTCTGTTTATGCAACATGGAAATGACCAATCTTGCTTTCCTAAAAATTTTAATTTGCTAACTTCAGTTGAGAGATGATTTTATACATGCCCCAAAACGTATTTTTTCAGCATTATACTCTAATATACTATTATAGTCTCTCTTCAAACTATAATAATTTAAAATGCAAATTATTTATATTTTTACTGTACTACCACTAGTATTGATAATAAAGTTGGCGTAAGCTTCTAAAAGCAAAAACCTGCAAACATTGTTACCTCATTTAAACAAAACCACTATTGTGTATTAACCACTATTTGGAGTAAACATCCTTAATTTTGCTCTAATTTAAGCAACCTTTTTTGCAGTTCCAAATTAGACAAACACCTTATGTTATTTGGCCATAAAACATAGAATACTATAATTTATCCAGTTAAAATTGCCCAATAATTATTATTACCACATACACCATTAAAATTCCAGGGCTACCTTGCAAACCATGTCAAATTCATGTTGCAATATCTTAAACATTTTGCATTTTAGAATAATACACTTTTCAGGTTCATCTATTTTCATGTGAAACTTAAATTGGCCAAGTTTCCTCTGAAAGATCATTGAAAGAATAAGATTTTAATTCAGAAAAGTTATGGACACTACATAAAAGGGCATGAAAATGTATTTAGCAAATGTGTTTCTTTTTGTCTGATAAAAATATAAATGTGCATGCATATTTACAAAAAACAAAGCATTGATCGGGAGATAATTGTGTTATCTGAGCCGATCAAAAATTCACTTTTTCACCTAGGTGAGACACTTTTTAGTACACTTTTTAGAGCCCTGCAGCTCTGGCATGTTTTGGCCGTAGGTTTTTATACAACAACACATGGAATTTGAAGATGAAGTATTCATTTTTACACATGACGTACACATATACTGCATCCTTGCAGTAACCAAAATGGAACTGTGCACAGTATAGTTCCTTTTTTAAATCATCCAGGAAGTTCCTTTTCCAACTTTTCCATTACCAGGTTGGCTGACATTTGTGGGCTGCACTGGATGGAAGACAGGTTGTTAAATAACTAAATGCAAATATAGCTAATAAACTGTAAATATTTAATGTGATGTAGTTTTCCTGTCTGCGTGTGATATGAAACTTTGTCTACAAATTCTGCTGTTAATATTGAACCTGTTTTTGTGATCCTTCATTGTGGCAGAACTATGTTCAATCATTCTCCCCACTGTCTGATCTGTTACTCAAATTGTCACTCAAAACAAACAGAGAGAGAGAGAGAGAGAGAGAGAGAGAGAGAGAGAGAGATCATAATCACTTAGTGCAGTGAGTATAATCATATTTATTAAATATTTACTATTATAAAATTACACTGAGCCAAATAATTGCCAAAATGTATAACATGATTTAAACCTTTGTATAAGGAAAAAAAGAAATAATCTACTGATGTATTTATAATTACATCATATTAAGAAATATTTGCCCATGTTCATAATATTTCCACTCACTGTGTGCCTATAATGAGAAAGCAGAGCTGTAGAAGTGCTGTAAAAAGGAACCATCCAAACACGTGCACATAATTAAGAGTCACTCATTATGTGTGCGCACACATTTCAGCTTATCGGCAGATTAATTGGGTTCTAACAGACTTTTTTTTCCTATTAGCGTCACTGCTCAAAAACATTAGTCCACAAATATATGTCAACCCAACACTCCCTTTGTAAACATTACCATTTAAATGATTATTTATTGACACAATAAGGCCAGAAATAATGGTTCTGTAATTGTGAAAGTATAACGAGGACACGCAGTGCTAGATAAAGCCTGCAGATGAGATGAAAGCTAAATGACATCGTTGAGCATGCTCGGTGGGGGGGGGGGGCGTGGACTCTATCACATGACCAGGCAGGCCATGTCTCGAATGGCCTATTTGCCCTGTAGCTCTGTAAGGATAAAGGTGGTCAGTCATGTCTTCAGGTCAGAGCTAACACGTGTCCTTTATGTAAACGAGACACAGGAGGAGTCTCTTACCCACAAGCAATTGGGATTATTGTTGCAGATCAATCATTTCAAATAGGTTGCAAGGCACGCATCAAGATTAAAACCAAGGGCAAAAATCAAAAAGTTAATCAAAAAGTCCAAAAGTGTGTTTTGATATCAATTTAACTGGTCATTTTTGTTAAGGTGCCAATGACTGCTTTAAATGCTTTTCATTTATACCCTGTCTTCCGCTTTCACTCGTGGACCATAGCATATGGTCAAATGTTGTTACCAGTTGTTACCAGTTAGACTGTAAAATAAGGGATATATAATATTATGCATGTGAGTTATTATGTGATATTGTTGGGCGTCCAGGTATTATCTGTAATTACAGTATATAGATTCTAGATTCTGATACAATGGCTAAGATATTATTAAGGTTAACAAAAAGTTTGCCTCTGATGTCGTTGATGATGTCAACAAAGTGCCAAACGTGGAGGAAGACTGCAGGGCTTCAGGCACCATTTAGGACATGTCCAAAGAGTTCTGAGACCCCTGAAACAGATGTGTTGTCAGTGAGCATCATTAATTCATAATTCAGTGACAGTGTAACCTTACTTAAAGCACTTTCTGTAATGAAGTGGCGAAGGGAGGAGTTATGAAAATCTTGAACTGCGTTAGTTGGCATGCTCAGAGCCCAATCTCGTAAGCCTACTGTATGTCTACTGTATGACTTTATAAACATAAAGCAGGTCTACACACATCAGCATGTATCAAATGAGACTTTTACTGGATAGCAAGTTCTATAGCATAGGTTGTTACCACTTAGCCTGTAAAATAAGGGATATATAGTATATATATAGTATGTGTTGTGAGTTGATATTGTTGGGCTTCTAGGTATTATATTATGCATGTGAGGATGATACAATGGCTAAGATATTGATGTGTTAACGAAAAGTTTGCCTCTGATGTCTTTCAACAGTAACCCATGCAGATCACCCAAATCCCTGGAGAGCGATGAAGTGAAACCCAACCACAGATTATTTTGTTTTATTGGCGCTAACAAGGAGATCAAATCCCATTTATGATGCATTTGGATTGCAGAAGCATAATGGGGCCTAATCAGATTAGTTACCTCTCAGCCATGCTCGATATGAAATTCTCTCTTTCAGGTGTAACTCGACTCCGTGGAGTCTCTCTCTACTCAGAGGGGCCAGTATTACTGTGAGAGTTTAGGCATGGTAGGCTTCTGCACTCTGCTTGCAGCCTGGCTCTAATTACCCACGTGGACTCATGTTGTTTCTGCAGAGTCTCGAGGCCAGATTAACACTCCTGAGTTGTAAGCGATACCTGCAATTGATTTATCGCTTGGACAAAAAAGCCGCCGCCACTACATATCGAAAAACACTATGCGTCGTTGTGCCAGGACAAACCACTCTTTTCTCAACATTGATTTTGCTGCAGTCTCAACTGCAGATACATTAAGTCTTCCAGTACTCAATAACACTCAGACTTGCCTGAGTGAACCTATTGTGGCACTTGTTTTAAAGCCTATGTTTAAAGACATCCTTAAACACAGTAGGGTCTTTAATACCCCTTGTGTTCATAGTATTTATACCCCATGTATTTTATTGGGATTTTATGTGATAGACCTACATAATGTCTCATATCATTGTGATGTGGGAGGAAAATTATAAATGGTTTGTCTTTTTTTTTTTTTTACAAACAAATATCTGAAAAGTGTGGCATGCATTTGGATTCAGCCCCCCTGAGTCAATACTTTGTAGAACCACTTTTCACTGCAGTTACTCTTTTAGTGTCTGTCTCTACCGTTTTTGCACATCCTGAGAGTGAACTTTCTGCCCAAAATAGCTCAAACTCAGTCAAATTCGATGAAGAGTTCATGTTTCAAGTCTTGCCACAGATTCTGAACTAGATTTAGATCTGGATATTGAATGGGCCATTCAATAAAGCTTAAATATACTTTGAACTAAACCGTTCCATTGTAGCGCTTGCTCTATGTTTGGGTCATCGTCCTGATGGAAGCTAAACCTCTACCTCAGTCTCAAGTCTTGAGATTTGCAGATTCTAACAAGTTTTATTCTAAGAATGCCCTGTGTATGGCTCTATCCATCTTCCCATCAACTCTGACCAGATTACCTGTCCCTGCTGAAGAAAAGCATCCCCACAACATGATGCTGCCACCACCATGTTTCAAGGAGGGTGTTCAGGGTGACTCCAGACTAGATTTGTCGTGGCTAGTAGTTGTTCTGTGGACAGATTCGCCTACCTGGCCGGTGGAACCAGAGCAGCTCCTCCAAAGTTAACAAGTTAACACTTTTCTGATTAATATTCTCCCTGTCTGGCCTGTCACTATAGGTAGATGGCCATGTCTTGGTAGGTTTGCAGTTGTGCCATACTCTATCCTTCTCAGGATTTTTTTTTTTTTTTTATAACCTAACCCTCCTTTAAACTTTATCCATGACCTGTCTGTTGTGTTCCTTGGGTTTCATGATGCTGTTTGTTCACTAGTTTTCTCTAACAAATCTCTGAGGGCTTTCTTTATAACATTTATATTTAGACTGAGATACTGATAAATTACACATAGATGGATTTACTAATTAGGTTACTTCTGAAAGCAATTGGTTTTAGGATTTTAGTTAAACTGGATTTTAGTTAGAGGTTTACAGTAGATTAGTTATCAGATTAAAGGAAGCTGGACACAAATGCACACCACACTTTTCTGACTTTTATGTGCCATTTTGTGTTGGTCTATCACATAAAATCCCAATAAAATACATTTACATTGACATAATGTGGAACTGTTCAAGGGGTATGACGACGTTTGCAAGGTACATCCAATACACCAAGTTTTGCAAAAAAAATAATAATAATAAAGCAGGTATTAAGGTTATTTTTGTGCTATTGCCAAAAGAATGCAATTCTTCCTGATGCTTTAACAGAATTGATAAAGTTTTAATTATAAACATTGTTCTCAAGCTGGTTATTCCAGTTTTGATAGAAATACTTGCTTTTTTTTTACTATGAACCTGCACTGCTAGTGAAGTTATTTTAAGGGGGAGCAAAGAAATCCTGGTTCCATCTTTCTTATTCCTATTTCATTTTTTAAAAAGTCCTTATTTAAATATTCTTAAAGTAGGATTTTATTTCTAATACACTCCTCGTAGGCAAACTTGCAATGGTCATGTCTCAGGAACAGAACATGATACAGTAATAAACTTCATAATGGAGCATATTGAATCAGGAATCTGTAAATATGCATAACTCAGATAATCCAAAATATGACTTAATACCTCATTGAAGGTGATGAGTGACAAAAGGGAGGTACAGTCTTTCTTATAACATGTTATGGTTGTTTCTTTGGCCAAAAGTTTTTTAAAAAATCAGAAACAGTATAGCTAGGTACAGTAGACAAGTCATTTGTATTCTGTTGGTTTTAAAACCAAAAAAAAAAAGAGCAAAATTCAAGAAAATATTTGCTTGTGCAGTTAAATTAGTCTATTGCATAGACATTTCCCAATCTTCAACAGGTTCAATGTGTTCTAAGATGCTTTTCTACTACTTATCTACTTTTCTGCTACATGTCAACTCAAGTCAGTCCAGTCATTTTCTTTAGACCTCCATGTCCATTTTTTCAGCCAGTTAAATGTTTTTGGTTTTATGCATTCTGTATAAAGTGTACAGAGTGGTGTGCATGGAAATCCTAGGAGATACTCAAAGAACAAATAACAGTCAGCTTCACTGAGATCACATTTTCCCTAGTCTGATTCTTGATTTTTCTGTTTATTATAGCTCTTTCATTTTATCCCATGTGCAGCTGCCACATGACTGACTGATTGGATAATTGCACACACAGGCATGTGAGTAGTCATTATTAATACATTGTTGACTTTCTTTTAGCAACTTCAAGAGCAACATATTGCCTAGAATGACAGGGTTGTTCTTCTCAAAATAGTTTCAGCCAGCATGAAGATGGCGCAGGGCAAACAGTTCATGGCTCCATTGGGAATCTGAGCATTTTTGACAAGGGCCATATAATGATGCCTTGACAACTGGGTCAGAGTTTTTCAAAATGGCAGGTGTTTTTAGTATGTAAGGGTTAGTACTTACCAAAGTGTTTCAAGGAAGGACAGTTGGTGAACCAGGGACAGGTTGATGGCTGCAGACCTGTCAGAGTGCCCACCACCAAAGGCACCTACAGTGGGCACATGAGCGGCAAAACTGGACCACAGAGCAATGGAAGAAGGTGGCATGGTCTAAATAATGTTTTCTTTGAACATCATTTAGAGTGTCACGTACTTGTGGAAGTGATGGCACCAGGATGCACTATGGGCAGAAGAAGGCAGAGGCAGTGTGATGCCCTGAGCAAAGTTCTGCTGGGAAACCCTGGGTCCTACTTTGAAACATAACTGTACCTAAACATTGTTACAGTACCAACTACACACCTGCATTGCAACAATATTGTCTAATATCAGGGATATCTTTCCTGGTTTGAGCAACACGTTAAAGAGTTTAATGCATTGGCTCGTCCTCCAATTTCCACATACTTAAATCTACTCAAGGATCATGTGTTGGACAAACAAATCCAATTCATGGAGGCTACACCTTACAACTTAAAGGATTTAAAGGATCTGATGCTAACATTTTGGAGTCAAATGCAACAGCACACCTTCAGAGGTCTTGTGGATGGCTCTTTTTTTTGGCTCGATTAGGCAGGAGGTTTTAATGTTATGGTTAATCAGTGTGTATGGTTAGGTTGTCTGTAAGGCCATTTTTAAAAACATTTAATGGTCAAAGCTGAGGTTGTTTCTCGACATAGGAAAATCAGGACAAATGGCTTTGGGGTTAAAACAACAAGCTGGTTTTAACTGCTTCTAAAGAGAGAAAAGAGGAATGATACCAGAATAAAGTATGCATAAAGTAATAATGTAATCACATAACTGAAATGAATTTTTTAAAATGCAGTGTAATTTATTGTTTAATAAAAAGTTATTGCTGGATTTGTACAGGTGATGCAGGACACTACTATTGACGTGTCTTAAATTTAAACATTAAAGTATTCATTTCCATTATTTTGCATTGTTTTGCATTTCCACATCTTTTACTTCTCACTTGTCATAACACTATTACTTATGATTTGTCACCATCAAAACATATATAACTGTACAATGTTGTACCGTTTTCCATCATCAATCCATCATCTAAATATTTGACACTTTTTATCTTTAGGGGAGATACATTTAAATTTTTCTTTTGCAAAGCTCCACATATTTCTGCTTATTTACCATTATCTGGTATGTCTTCATACAGACCACATCTGTCTCCTTGAAATTAATTTTGTTGAAATGAATTAACAACAAGTCTTTTACATTTCCTCGGAGCACTGGATTGAGGAGGAAATTAAACTGAATGTGGTTAAGAGCTTCAAACCTGCTGAAGAGCTGAAAGCTGGATTTACAGGTACCACTGGTTATTCTGCTATTCGGACTATCGATGAATAATCAGATACAACTCTAAAAAAAGGAACTGAAAGTTCAAATATCTGCCTGTAGGGATGACGACCTTTAGCCTCCCTCTAGTTGACCCTGAGATGATGTGGTCATCATCTGGTCATCTGTAGCAAACCACACTACATCAATCACCTCAAGTTTCATATCACTGATATAGCAAACAGAAAACATTGAGTAAAATTGGTTGGGTGCAGATGGCACGGTGGGTGGGGTTGGGGTTTGCATCTTGTCTCTGCAGGGATTTTGCATGTTCTCCTTGTGTTTGGTGGGTATCTCAGTTTCCTCCAAAATCCAAATATATACATTGTTGGCTGATTTTCCATATTGTCTATAGTGTGTGTGTGTGTGTGTGTGTGTGTGTGTGAACAGATAGATAGATAGATAGATAGATAGATAGATAGATAGATAGATAGATAGATAGATAGATAGATAGATAGATAGATAGATAGATAGATAGATAGATAGATAGATAGATAGATAGATGGTGGGATGGATGGTTGTACAACAAAAATTCTCAATTCAGGCCACCTTAATCAGCCGCAGTTTTTTTGTTGGACTTGTTGGAAATCAAGTGCTCATCCACCTCTATAGTTATTCCTTTTTTTACTGCCTGCTTACTATTTAATCTGTTGTCCTACCGCCTCCCAACCATGCCTTATCTACCAGGTTGTGTAAAACAAATAAGAAAAAAAAATTTTGCAGTAAAGGTTTTTTATTTCCCTATAATTTCTTTCCAGTGGAAATATGGAAAAGGTGGCAACTGCACTCACATTAGAATGCACAACAAGGTTAGTAATGACTGCAATAATGCAATAATGAAAGTTATGTCAGTTAAGTCATGTGACTTTAACAAGACAGTGTTAAAATTTATTCTAGCCTTCTGATCTATTTCTTTTAGATTAGGTACTACTACTACTACTACAGTTTGTTTCACTCTGGAAAAATATTAAAACTCTTCCACCCCCACCATCATCACCACCGCCGCCGCAGCCACCACTACTACTACAAATGCCCTTCCCACAGGGGTGCTCTGTGTGTGTGTGTGTGTGTGTGTGTGTGTGTGTGTGTGTGTGTGTGTGTGTGCGCGTGTGTGTGTATTTCTGTGTGTGGGCGGTTGTGTGTGAATATCATGTGAGCACAAATTCCAGCTATAGCCTGAAGATGCTCGTCTGCTCCTTGAGTGCAAGCGGGAAAAGGATGTAGCTTTGTGTGTGCATCTGTGTGCGTGTGTTTGTGTGAGAGAGAGAAAGATCCTGTCTTCACATAAACAGCTTCATACTACTAATTAAATACACTGAAAGAGTAATCGTCTTTAAAATAAATCCTTTACTGTATTGACTTGAGAATTGCAGGTTTGTGTTAAATACTAAAATGTGTGTTCACCATCCTTCTGTTCCACATGTTATTATGTAGAAATGAATAAAACTCTTTCCTGACTCTTAACTCTGAAGTCTTTACCTAGGACTGAACCAAGGGCCCTAAAGGTGTGAGGTGGCAGTGGTACCACTTGTCCCACCACCATTTCATCCGGAAAAGACAGATCTGAAGAAATATGCTCAACATTTTCTTTCTGCAAGAGGAGTATACGAAACCCATGGGTCACACAAACAAAAGTGAGCTAGGTTTTATTGTTGTGGGCTCAGTGTAGATCATTAAAAACATTCCTGAATCCATACAGTACCTGCTATCTCGTTATATGGAAAACCATATACTGTACAGTATCTTCTGAATGTCGCATCAAGATTTTATCATAAAGGAACGTTGATTGGAGGATATAAACACATACGCCCCAAAAAAATAAAAATAAATAAAAATCCAAGTTGTACTCAAGAAAAAGACTTTTAACCCACCTTCCTACTGAAAAGAGGCAAGGGAGCTCTGTTACACACAGTGCTGGCTCCCGAAATCATGATGCTCTGCCAAGCACCGATCAGATTTAGCACTGTGCAGTTTCACAGGCAGACTCATGATGTTTCTCAACCTTCATTTGTTTTCACGCTTGTGTTTCTACCATCCAGGCAGGATAAAGATCAGGAGGGATGAATCAGTATGTTTTGGCTACTAGGTGCTCTCTTTTTATGTTATCCCCTCAAAATCTGTTTTACCTCATCCTCCACACAGAACAAAGATCGCTTCAGTTTTTTTTTTTCTTTTTCATAAACCTTCCAGTGAATCTCCACCGTGCCTTCAGTAGAGGTCCTACAAACTGCTGGTAGTTCTCTTCATCCTCCTAGTTCACACTTCATGTCAAATAAAAGATATATTGGATATAAAATAAATAAATAAATAAATAAATAAATACATTTTCCAAAGCCTCCAGATTCCTCTACGGAGTTAAAAGCGAAGCATCTGCTAATCAGATGTCACAGTAGGCCAACATCTTGATCTGATATTATGACAGTTATATGGATTTTTTTTTTTTATTCATTAAATGAGAAAATGTGTGTCTTTGACCCAAAACCAGATCACACGTTACACATACACAAAACACGAACACATTAGAACAGCTAGAATTCCTAAAAACAGAGAGTTTTTTTTTTAATAACATGTACAGTATTATAACCATCACAACCATTTATTTTTGCTGTCACACAGCTTGTTAAGATCTATTAGTCATATCAAAGTAACTTCATACACCTTTACATACTTGTTAGATTTGCTACGGGCTGTAGAGCCATCAGGTTTCACCACTGTGCCAGAGAGCGTGATGTAAGGCTGTATTTACCACCAACACTGTTCAAACCTGTTCTTAAACAACATTGTTTTTTCTTAAATTTGATTATCTTTGGCAAATGTCAAGCCATTTAAAAATCAAACTGACAGTTTTATAGCCGTCGAGTGCTTTTACACAGTCCGTTGTATGAGAACTGTTCATGGCATCATTGTAGAAGCAGGGGTTTTTAACATGCTGGAAAGGAAACACAATTAACGGAAACAGCAATTGTGCTATCATTCTTTTGGAATCATATCCAGTCCCATGTGGTGCAGAGTTAAATTTTGCCTCTGGAATAATAATTCACCCTGTTTTTTTTTTTTGTTTGTTTTGTTTTTTTCTTCACATTTTTCATTTGTCCCTCATTACTGTTACCACAGAAGCCATGGACGTGTGTGCGAAATATGGGAGAAAATATTGCACTCATGAATGTGTGCCTATGATTGCCGCCTTGCTTCTAAATTGCACCTCAATTTGGTTATTAAAAAAAAAACAAAAAAAAAAAAACAAAGCTGTAATCTAATTTTTGAATTCGGCAATCCTGGGGTATCAGTGTGTAACAGCAGGAGGATTTATTGCTTTAACGTTTATCTTAGTGCAGTCTCTGAAGTCCAACAGATCCCTAGGCTGTAAAAGTCAGATATATATATAAATTAACAAAATGTGTCCTCTGCTGCCTTTATTTTTGAGGAACAGCTTTTGTGGCATGGGTTTAGCTGTGCATTAGACAGCAGTCAAGCTGGTTCACTAAATACACGCATGGTAGTTAAAGATAACAGCCTTATTAATATCAGAGATGGCCTGTAATGTTGTAATGTGTTGTACCTCTTTTTTTTTTTTTGCCATATCAGTAACTGTGAGACAGAAATAGTGAGAAGGGGGGGGGCATGGGGGGATTTACAATTATGTTCAAAAGTTAGTACCCCTCTTTAATTTCTATTTGTAAAAACATAATAAAAAAATCAGCTCATTGTAGCGGGTCTCAGTATTAGACAAATACGACCTCAGACGAACCACAACCTACACATTTTTTTTCATCGTGCCATTATTTATTTCAGAAACATAAAGCAATGAAGCCAATATTAAGTACCCTCTTACTGCTTCCACAGGATTTAAGAAGGTAAGTTGCAACCAGATGGTGCTAATCACCACCCTTTGATTAACTCATCATCAGAAGGTGTGCAGATGTCTATACAAGCAGAGGTTTTGGCAGTTTGCTGGTCTGGAGTATTCAGGTGTTAACACAATGCCATGAGGGGAAGGACATACATAATTCAGATCTGTTTTCTCATATTCATAATTTCATCTCATAAACAAATGTCTAAATTTATAGCAATAACAGTGACTTGGCCTTGATCCTCTAATTCTTTAGAGGGGACTGTGGATGTAAAATAATGAATAATGAAAGCTAATTCACTCATCTTAAATAAGTGAAATAATAAGATTTCATCCTGAGTAGGACACCAGCCTCTCATGATGGAATGATGGACACACTCATCTTGGCCTAGGAGTAGTTTAGAATCACTAGTTCACTGGAGTAAGGATCCTTGCAGATACAGAGTGAACATGAACACAAACAAGATTGAACCAAGGACCTTGGAGCTGTTGCAGTGTTAGCCCAGACGTTACTATGCTTCCCCACTATAGATGTAATTAGTCAAATTCTGAAACCGTAACGCTGGGTTAGTGACTGATTCAATCTCAGGGAGGCTGAAGTCATTTATCACTACATCGCTACCACCGATCTCCTTCTCCTCCTTGACTGCCACACTCACCCGTCTCCTCTATAAATACTGGCTCTTCTTCTTTTCTTCTCTCCTTGCAGACTATCATTCACTTACATCACTACTACCCCATTACATAGTGTAATGCACTACCACAACCTTAACCAGGTGTACATACTTACTACAGATGTAACACAGTGCCACTATCTTTATCGCTGCCTGTTTAGTGTTGAAAATATACCTGTTTTTCAGGTTTATATTTCAACCAGGAGTCAGCTTGGTTCCTACCAGAAGTCATAACCTGTTGAACTCTCCTATAGCCGTCTACTAAAATTCAAACGTCTTCAATTTTTTTTTTTTTTTTTAAGATTTATTGAATAAAATGGAGAGTGATCATTTAAAACAAAATATATTTGTTAAAAATGGCAATTTATAATTTTCTTGATCTTTTGCCCATGGGCAGGACTGGTCTCTGCATAACAGCCAAATATTTCATATTTGCATATCAAAAATATGCACCATTGTTAACTATATCCAATGAAAGATATTAAGAAAATGAAGCAACTTAACATTATTACTGATATGTCGAAAAAGTCTTACCTACAGTATACTGGGCAAAAGTCTAGAATCGCCCTCAATTATTAAATTGTATTATTTTTATTACAAATTAATCTTTATTATGTAGATTAAAGAAATGGGAACAAATGTTGTACTGTGACAGGCTGCAAAGTGCCTAAAGATACAATAAAGAAATTGGTTGTTAATCCACCAACCTCAGCAGCAACCTCATTTCCCTTCTCATCTGTTCAATGCTGACCACTCAGCATTCAAAATCAGCAGTATCACCAGCCTGATCATCTGCACTTGTTTCTCACTGGTTTATGCCTTAAGTCAAATCCTTTTCTACGCTTGAATGAGGTCAATATACAAATCAGAGAATTACTTTGGTGAACTTATCTGCTGCGCTAATAAAAGTAGTGTTTGTTTGGGGAAAAAATGGGAAGTTTATAACAATAGGTGATGATTTTGAGAAGGAACTGCATGAAATCTTTCCATTGTCTGTTCAGGGCAACAGATTCTAAGCACTATACTGATTAAGATGTATCATTTACATATCATAGCTTGGACATTTGTCCGGCTTTAAGTAAATTCTTTGAACTTTATTTTTTTTTTGTAACTAAACAAAAAATTGATTTTCTTCTGTATATCTTTTTAATCACGCTCAGACAGAAGTTTGAACAGTGCTTGGTTTTCTGTAACAGTCTCTCAAGTGTTCAGCTATTTTTGTAACTTCGGATGGCAACTATCTGTTCCAGAACTGATTTAATAGATTCATAGAATGATTACTTACAGATATAGTAAACCTAACACATCATTTTGGTAAATATATATCAAATTCCATTCCCATGTATTGTATTTTTTCTCTGTCATCATCATCATCATCATCATCATTATTATTATTATTATTATTATTATATAATATATAAGTCTTACCAATACCATCATCTTTATATTCAATTCAATTCAATTCTGTTTCATTTGTATACCGCTTTTAACAAAGGTCATTGTTGCAAAGAAAATTGTCGTAAAGCAGAAAATGATTGGATAAAAGTTAAATATGGGCACAGTCACAGTCATGTATAAATTAAACATATATTTAGTGCAGAGTGCGAGCCGGGACTTCGTAAGGACTGACTATGTCAACATAACTAAAATGGAGAACCAGAAAGTAAAGCAACCAGTTATATGCATGTTTTGAACCAAATAAAATATTCTTATAAAGCTTCCATATTATGCGTCTATACAGAGAATTCAGTAGTCCAGAGGAGGATTGTGGCTACCACAATCTCTCTGTTTATGTCTTTGTTTAGCTTGCTGTTTATTTCCCCGCTTGCTTCTTTGTTCATGTTACCTTGTTGTTTTGTCATAGTTGTCATTAGCATTAGCCTTAGCTCCTATCCATCGTGCCTAGCCCTGGTCCTAGTTTTATTCATATTTGTACCTCATAATAATTTTTATTTTGTTTAAAATGATGTTTTATTATGTCCAAAAAGAAATATGCTTTCTATGGCCAAAGTATGTTTACACCATACTTTCACATTGCATATGTGCAACAACACCCATTCCAGATGAAGTCTTCGTTTGCTGTTACAGTATAATAAGCTCATAATCATTAAAAATGACGTTCAGTGTAGGGAAAAGTGGAACTGTGGGGGATTTATACAATGTGTCCTTGTACAAGTACATAATTGGTACAACTAAATCCACCTATGAAAAGGCCAATCGTTAATTAGACAAAATCCAGATAAATAGTGCATGGCCATATGGCAGCAAGGAGCACTAAAGAGTTATGAGCAGATGGGCTTTAATATGGTCATACTGCACACTGTGGCAACTGCAAAATTTTGTCATGTGCACACGTTACAATTTCATTACCTTTATCCAATAGTTGTCGAGTCACATAGACAACTTGGTACATTTTGTACTTTTCAGTGCTCTGAGATCAGGAAAAGAGCAAGACATTAGATTTCCCTCAGTAGAGTACATTGTGAAATGTCTTTATCAGTCATAAAGACATTTTCCCTCTGATAATGCATATCTTTTGTTCTATCTGAACATGTGGAAATCGTCACCATTTGATGACACCTTTGGTTAAAGTGCTACACAACTAAAAGAAACAAAAACGAATTGAATTGAATAAAGTAGCATAAAAATATTTTGCAAAGCTAAAGTGAAATGTGGTGACGGCACTGTGTAATGTGAGGTTATAAGAGAGGTTATAAAGATAATAATCTCTATCAGGAAGTATTCAAGTCAAAACCGGACATGTGATAAAATCTCTGATGAATTCAGGTGTAAAAGCAATTGACATTTACAGAAGTCTTTTAGCCACAGTAAAATATTTGAATGGTGGAAACTTATTAAAGTGGAATGCCTGATTATTAAAAATCGACTTCACCAACTTGAGGAAGAGATCTGTCTGTCTGTGGGAACTGTACACACAATCATTCACCTACTCCACTTGCACATTACATGAACTCGGCTGGGAGTTATTGTCACATCCCCCATACAGTCCTGATTTCTCTCCAAGCCATTTCCAATGGGCTATTAAAGGAGTTCCTGGGAGGCCATTTCAGCCGTGAAGCAATCATGAAAACTTTCTACCTTGATAGTGTCCGAGCATTATTGGAACACTGGGATGAGTGCATTAGTGTAGCAGGGTAGCAGTATATAAAAAAAAATTAAGGGAGTTTTTATTCTCATGATTGTGGTATGTTATTTTGCACAATCAAAAATCCTGGTTTGACTTACATATTCCTTGTGTACATTATAAAATGCTCATTAACTTGCCCAATAGTTGTCAAGTCACATAGACAACTTAATCCCAACTTACTGTAATCCCAATGTTTGCAGATTGCTTGCAGATTGTACTGTTTGTAAAACATACAACTTATCCCAGTTATCAACAAAATCATAGAAATAATATTAATGCTTATTAATCAGCAACACAATCCTTAAGCTTACAACGTCTTAAGATGATGTGACACAATGCCTTGGGATCAAGAGACACAGTGCCACTACAGTAAAAATGCACAAAAAGTGTGCTTAGTTTATTTAACTAAATAAATAGTCAGCTGTTTAAGCAGATTGTTTTTGACTTGTGATAACTTTAATGAAAGTTATTTCAGCTAAACCTATCTCACCACATGGGAACAAAGTAATATCTACACTAACTATAAGCCAATATATTATCCATGGAGTCCATTATCAGCACTTTTACATGCTTAAATTCTGTTAAGGAGACATTGACCACTGCTCAGTAACCCTAAAATATAGTGTTTCATAAGGCGCCAATGACATCAATGGTCATGAATGCATGAATGAGAGTGAAAAAAAAAAAAAATAATAAAAATAATAATTTTTACACATATTCAATAGAATACATCAAATAGACAATATATTTAAATGCAACTTAAAAGCATAGTCCGACTGAATAAATAAAATAACAAAAATAAACAAATGTTACAAGTAGCATATGCTGTTCCAAATTCTGTATGTACCGCTCAGCATTAATTGTGCTATAACATATTTGCAGGTTGCCCATGCATGGCAGTTAAAATATCCCCATACCATCACTTCACATGCTGCACTGCTTGTCGATAAAAATCAAGGTGGTTCTTTTTGTCTTTCGGTCAGAAGGCAGAATAGCCAATATTTCCAAAACAGCCCTGAAATGCGGACTCATTGGACCACAGCACACTTTGCCATTTCAGTCCACCTCAGATGTGCTCAGCTCCAGACAAGTCCTCTGTATTTCTACAGGTTGGTTATGTATTGCGCATGTTTTGCTCTGTAGAGTTTTAGCTTGCATTTAGTGATGTATCGGTTTCGTGTAATACTCCTGAGGCCATGTAACCCGGACACTAGAAAGGAGAATTATGTTAAAATGCTGTTTGTTGACTATAGTTAGGCTTTTGATACTATAATTCCCTCCACACTCATAGCCAAGCTGGAGGAGCTGGGACTCAGCCAACCTCTGTATCAGTAAGATCTCTAACTTCCTGACTGGCAGACCACAGGCATACAGTTAAGCAGACATGGCTCAGCCTCCCTCACCCTCAACACTTGTACCCAGAGCTCCTTGCTGTACTCCCTGTACATGGAGGACTCAGTGGCCACTACCAACTCCACAACCATCATCAAGTTTGCTGACGGCACAACAATTAGAAGGTGAAGAACTGGTGCCTCCTGAACCACCTCCTGAATGTCAGCAAGACAAAGGAGTTGATAGTAGATGTTAGTGAGAGTAACTACCAGTCCCTATGAGACCACAGTGGGGGGAGTATAGCTTCCGGTGCCTACTGTATGTGTTTACATAAAGCAGGACCTGTCATGGTCATGTCACATCAGTACTGTGGTGCAGAAGGTGCAGCAGCATCTCTACCACCTTAGACACCTTAAAGACTTTAGACTGCCTTCCAAGGTGCTAAGAAACGTTTACTTCCACACCACAAAGAGCATCCTGATGGGAAACATCACAACCTTGTTTGGGAACAGCACCATGCAGGACAGACGAGATATCCAGAGGGTGGTGGGATCATCTGAGGGCATTTTCCTCACTGAGCTTCCTGAACTGCCCTCAATCTACAGCAGGGAAGGCCAGGAAGATAGCGAAGCCACCAAGCATCTTCCCACATACTATAACCAGAACATCACAAAGGACTAAACTGATCAGATTTGCGTTTTTTTTTTTCACACGCACAGCCTGATTCATGATGTAGCACATTTCTTGCCTGTTGCACGTTTCTTGTATGTTCATTTGCATATAAAATGACGACTAACTTGAACATTAGGACCTGGAAAACCACACTACTGCTGCTGAAAAACATATCACATATCATGCTGCTGTCATATACACAGACCGTATTTAACACTTCTATACTTTCTATTTTTATATTTTAATACATAACAGTTTACATCTCATTCTGTAAACTCTGTTCCTCAGTAATTTACATATTTCTATTTTATTTCATTTTTTGTACTTAATTTCCATCTTAAATTTAAATTTTATTGCAAATTCCATCTTTACTTTAATGTCAGTTTCTAGTGCAATGTTTTTATTTCACTGCAGTAAAATCTTGTCATTTTTAGGTAAAAAAACTGTCATATAAGCATTTCAGTGAGTACCATACCGTATACAGTATGTTTGTGTACATTAATATAATTGTATTTTTTGTTTATGTTGTTATATCTTTTGTTGTCTGACGTTGCTTTTGAATGATTTTTCCCCTCTTTGAGCACATTTCTTCACTCATGAAGAAAAAGTGGAGTTAGCTTGCTAATTAGGGTTAACATAAGCAAGTACTCTTAAATCACTTTTTTTTTTACAATACATGCAAAATTTGGTTCGTATTAAATGTTGACTGTTACTTTTACTGTCCTTTTTTTTTTTCTTAAAAACATTAAGCTGCAATAACATCATGTTAGCAGTGGATGGAGGGAAGAGGTGTGTAGAGGCGTCTATACAATGACTGACTGGACGGCCATTTAAACTCAAGCATGCATCCTGCGCCATAACAGTTAGTTAATAGCTGCATCTACTTAACCAATTTCCTCAGTTATTAATTTATTTGTCATGCTCTTCAAACTGTCACAATCCGGTCAGGTATTTATTTTTGATTATAGTTTTATCATTGCGTTTAAATTAAAAGAACATGGATAACAAGACCTAAAAGAACAGATCGTAAACCCTGGACCTCTGACACAACCTAACCTTTGATAACCCACTTCACGATTTTCTGTTATCATACAGTATAGAGAATAATGGCTAAGTGATTAATGATGATTGATAGTTGTTGTGTATAATAACGTCTAGATAATTATTCACAATCATCTGTAAATATCACTCTATCGCTTGTCATTCCTCAAATTGTAAAATGCCATTCCTCATTTTGCACACATGGACTAATATAAAGTGACACTTCTGCTTCTGCTTCTGTTTGAGTTTCACTCAGCATTTCCAGGTTCTTCTGGTTTAGTTCCAGTGGGTGTGGTTTGTGGTTGCTTTTTCTCGGCGCTTGCACTCTGTTTTCAAGTTCCTTGAATCAACATGGCAGCCTTAAAGTATGTGAAGCAGCACTTCTTAACTCGAATGGATAAAATTGTATGCACTAATATTCGCTTCATGTAAATCAGCAGCCACAAACATTCTCACACTGTCGAACCTATAACGCTAAATATAGAATTCACTGTTTGTACGCAGCGGTCCGCTTTCCCACTACTAAGGTACGCAGCATCAAAGCTGAGAATTCACACTGTTTTGGAAGGTGTGAGAATGCCAGGGAGCCTAAAGGAAACCGATTAAGAGTGTGTGTGTGTGTTGTGTTTGTGTTTGTGTGGGTAATGTGAAGCTCCACAGAGGCTGTAACCTGAGCTCAGATTCTCACCAGGACTGTAGCCATGAGGTTGAGAGGCTGTTTGCTGATACTTATTTGTTGAGATGTCTTAATGGTTGATAAATCAAAATGACAGTGCAACATTCACAGAACAATAACACACCGAATTTTGAATGCATTCCATTTTAACATTGAACTATGTAAATAATACTATGCTTGGACCTGTAGTGGTTTTTTCAAAAATATTTGTTTGTGTTCCTTACCGAATATTTGCCTAAGAAACTACAGTCACGCTTATTTGCGCTTACGTCTCAGTGAAAAGCAGTTGTAGTGGCTTCGCTCTCAAACCACAACGGCCGCCTTTTTTAAACATTTGCACTGTGTTACACATCGGCACACAAATGAAAGCTTACAAACAACTTGAGCTAATTGATCTTCTTGTTATTCCTTTTTTCTCTTAAAGTAAGGATAAGCATCTGAATGCACCACACACCCACGCACGCACACCCACGCACCCACACACAGACACATGCTATTTGGACAGCAGGCATATAACAATGGAGTGTCTTCATGTTCTCTGGGTCTGGGAGAAGAGAAGGGACAGTGCTAGCTTTGGGCAATGTTTGGAAAATCACATGCCCTACTTTACAACTAGGCAGTTGCTCAGAAAAACAATTCCATCCCGTAAAGTTTAAAAAAAAATCTAAAGATATTATTCTAGTATGTTAATGCTGCTGAATATAAGAATTTGAAGGTCTGTGTTTAAAAAAAAAAAAAAAAAATGCTATGAATGTTAAAAATGCTAATGTGTGTGTAAAATATCTTGGCTGTATACAGTAGATTTTCAGTGAGAAGTCCAGAGTATGTTTCAAGTGTCACATTTCACCATGGTGAGTGATCATAAATAAGAAAAATATTATATATTGTGCACATCAAAATGATCTTCACATTAACTGAATAATATGGGGGAAAAAAAAAAGATTATAGAGTTGCTGTAAGAACCATGATCAATCTTGAATATCTTAAATAGCACATGTTCTACAAAATGCAAAAAGTCGGCCCATGTCAGCTAACTAGCTAAAAATATAAGCACTGGTTGAAGAAAGGGCTGAGCTGCTCACATAGCTGGCACTGAGCTGTCGGGTCAGTATTGGGGCTGTAGGTGTAAATGGTTATAAGCTAGCCTGCTACATATAGCTGAATAACCATGATACGATATAAAAGACAAAATTAACAAATGGACAAAGATGCCTATAACACAGTGGGGCCAAATCATTTAACTAGCTTTCCCCAAACCAGTAACCTTAAAATAAAGCAATAACATTATCATGCTGGAATTTTCCTCTTATTAATTATACAATAATTCCTGTGTTTTGCATTCTTTCCCCTGTATTGATCACCATGCAGTCTGATTTCTTTAATCAGAAATTGAATTTGCTGCATAATGAGGATTGTCGTATCTAAATTGTCATGCTAGCTGCAGTATATGAACAACTTGACTGCAAAATGAAATAAATGCCATTTCTGGCCTTTCACTCTTTCATTGTGGCAACCGCTTTTCCTTTGGTTGTCTAGGACAAAACATTCTTAACATATTATCATTGCCACAAATGCAACTATGCAAACTATAAGCTTAAATGTATATATAAGAGTTTAATAACAAAAAGTGCCTTTATATATTTGTGAAGCCGTGCTTATATTAGATGGCACCAGACTGATACAGCTGAACCGCTGGCAACAAAGAGAACACACATCCTCACTAGAGTGCTCATAGACGGCGAGGTCATGTGTCATGTGATTAAGATTGGGGATGATAAAACGGAACAAAAATAGTTTTTTTTTCTGTTCTTTGCCTCCAGACATACATATGGTGACTTTGCGCAGAGTGCACACTGAGGCTTTTGTTTTCTGAGGCTGCTAGTAGACGTGTGTACGCACACATGTACACAAATCATCTATTTTTCAAGGCACTGTGGAGGCTAGATTTATAAACTAGCCCAATAACACAACCCTACCAACCTGTACTGTATGAGAACCAAGGTTTTTTTTTTTCTTTCTATTGCACATGAAGGTGCTACAGTAATATCACAGTTACCCCTGAAAAAAAAAAAAACCCTCCCACCCGGGTACAATATGATGTACTTCAATGCCTTTCTCTTGAGCTAGATAGGCGAATAAGTAGCGCGGCGCAGGAGAATCGATCAGAGGCGTTATAAAGGATATTTATGTTTCTTGTTAATCATTTGAAACAGGCTGATTAAATTGACATTGGGGTCATCTTTCTTTTAAGACTAACCGCCTGACATCTTTATTGACCAGATACTGTAGTTCCAAAAGCATCTGTGAGATATATGAGCTGGTTGTGTGTATATGTGTGTGTATGTGTGTGTGGTGTTAAGTTTAAAGTGCTCCAGGTTGTTGTAATGTGTCGAGGACTTCAACTATTCTTGAGAAATTCAGACAAAAGCATACAATTCCAGGATTATTGGAACTAGATCCTCTCCTTGTGGTTGTGTTGCTTTTTTGCGAACCACACAAACAAAACATACAATAATGCAGGACCAGGACCAGTAGATCGTGTATAGTCCTTTAGCATTACAATTTGCTTTTTCTTGAAACTAAGAGTCCTAAATCTGTTCCAGCATACTCTAACCATACTCCAACAAAAGCTCCGGCATGGCATGATAGGTTAATGTTGGAGTGGAAGAACTCAAGAGTCCTTCTTAGTGCTCTGACTGAACTCAAACCTCTTCTGAACAGCTTTGGGATGAACTGGAACACTGACTGCAACCCAGACTTCCTCACACAACATCCTGCAACATCCTTACCTGACAAACGCTCCTTACAAAGACTGCAGTGGGCATTGAGCCACCTTGTTTGCCATCATAAATCACGGCTGTAGCTAAGAGTCTCATCACCGTACTCTCATAATTAATATGAGTGACAGTCTTGTGGGTGGAAAATACTGATTAAGACTTGCTGATTAATGGTCAGATTGGTTCAAGCTGCCAGGAGATATATATCCGTTTACTAAGCACTCGTTACAACCGTGGTAGGTGAAAAAGCATCTCAGCATAAACAAGACATCAAAACATGACATGAATGGGGATGAGCTTTAACAGCAGAATGGCACTCTGGGTTCCACTTCTGTCAGCCCTGAACGCGTATCTAAAGCTGTCATGGGTCAACTCAGGAAAAAAAGTCCTCCTGACATTTTCCATTCTTCAACTGTTAAGTTGAAATTGTTAGAGTTACTACAGTTGTGACCAGAATTACTGAGACTAAAGTGGAATTTAATGGTTTAATGGCATTCTCTCTTGTTTTTTTATATCACAATCAAGATCATGAGAAATATTATTATTATTATTATTATTATTATACTAAATACTATTTAGTTTGAAGTCCCTTATTCTTCTAAACCTACTGAAACTAACTGGGAATAGAGTCAAAAAGACGTGCACTGGTGTCACTTGCTCAAACGATAAAAAAAAAAAATTCTGCTTTTTTCACTTGACAAGTTGCTATACTGTATATTCTCAAATTACAACCAGGGGAACACCAGGGAGGTTCATTTTCATCTGCCAATCCCTACCTTGAACAGTTCAAGGCAATGCTTACTCCTGAGTTTTCTAGCTCTCTACAACCTACCTAATCACTCATTCATTCATTCATTCATTCATTCATTCATTCATTCGTTCATATTTGAATATTTAACAAAAACACCAAGACACAAATATCTACTTGTTTTTTTTTTACCACAAACAGGAAACTGAAAACAGAGTGCATCTGGTAAACATTTAGAAACACCTTTAGGTGGGTGAAAACATTTTGTTGATTAAGCAACTGCCAATCATCTTATTGTGTATACAGGGTCACCCCTCAGGTACAGGATGCCAATCCAACACAGGGCACACACACACACACACATGGGTAATTTGAAAACAATAATCAACCTACAGTAATCTGCATGTCTTTGGGAAGAACCCAGAATACCTGGAGGAAATCCACCAAGCAAAGGGAGAACATGCAAACTAACCACTGTGCCACCGTGCCACCCCTAATCAATAAATGTATGCATATTTCGTTCTTATATGAATAGATAGAGCTGGAAAATGTGTTCCATACCTTCTCTGGTGTGTTCATACCTATCTGTGAGTTTTTACCTTAAAATTATCGAATGATATCCAACCTTTATGTTGCTTTGATTTTTTTTTTTTTTCATTCCCAACTCACAAGAATTGCCATGAGACTGACAAGCCATGTAAATGTAACCAACATCACTGTAGTATTATAATTTGCCTTTTGCTATAGTTTGATTTTCAACCACCTTTGTTCATGTTGTCTGCTAGGTTGCTAGGCAGCAATCAATAGTGATGGAAATTCCAGCTCGTTTCAGTGAACCAGATCAGTCAGCTCAGTTCACCAGTAAGAGCAGCTCTTTCAGCTTCCTAGCAGATCTTCATTCTGTTTTCTTACAGCCAGTTAGCAAGTATAATTTTTGTGTTGTTCTAATGATTCCCTGATTCATATCGCCTTTAACTGTAAAATAGCCATAAACTCTAATTGCATTGTAATTATAATTGAAATAAATAAATCAACACAAAGAACAACAACAACCGTCCACTTTAATAGAAACATTTACTTGTTCAAAAGTCAAGCATGTGGCAGCAGAAGCACAATGCACAAAATTATATAGGGAGAAAGCTTCAGTTAGTGCACACATTTAAGATCAGAATGGAAGAAAATGCGAGTCCTGATTTTAACCACATCATGGTTGCTGGTAAAAGATGGACTGGTTTGAGTATTTCAGAAATAGCTAATGTCCTGGGATTTTCACACATACAGTAAGAGTGTGTCTCTGGAGTTCACACAGAATGGTGAAAAAGAAACCTGACTGAGCAACAGATTTTAGGAGCAAACATTTGGTTGATAAGAGAGGTCAGGAAAAAATGGCCAGACTGGAATCAAGCTGCCAAAAAGGATATACAGTACAGTGGTGGCCAAAAGTATTAAGACAACATGCCATGTATTCTAATTCTTCTAGAATTTTTTTTTATCCTATCTGTCTGAAAAACTAGCTGTGTGATAATGGTCACATCAAGACCTAAACCCAACAGAATATTGTTGGACAATGGTGAAGAAAGCAGTAACAATTAATAAACCATCTTCTGTACATGATCTTCAGGAAGCAAGTACGAATGCATGGAGACTTTTTGGCAGGACTTTTTGAAAGAACTTCAAACTAAATTTTGATTGTATTTTATTCTCCTCATAGAGCCCTCTTTGCTGTTTAACCTCTTTAACACTTATTGTAAGTCAATAAGTGTGGCTGGACCTTCCAGGTTTACTCCAGGTCTTCTGTAAAGAGCATAAAATCTTTCTTTGTATCTTTTTGTATGTGTTTTGTATATTGTATTCATAAGAAAAAAAAAAAGAACTTCAGAAGCAAACAAGAGCAGCAAAGATGAGGAAAAAACAGGATCCTTGTGACTATGTATCTGTAACATCCAGGCCGTGAGCAATGTAGAAACCTCAGTTTACATAGCACCCTATAATATAAAGCATGCACTTTAATGACTGTTTCATTCACACAAATACAAAGTGGCATTCAGTGTTATAGTATACTGTAGCTCAAGATTTATTTATTTTTAATTAAGTATGAAGTCATGGTGTTAATATGAGATGCTATGAGAGGCAACTGTAAATAAAATTGTAGCAGCTGAGCTGTTAATAAGTGCAATGGCACACACACAAATACAAACATTTAATCTGTTTGCATTCCTCCATAGTTTTGTAACTGATCATATTTGAACAAATTACTTATGAATGCTGCTACTTGCATCCACTACTATCGACTAGTATCCACTAGACATAAGATGATTGTTTGTCTCAAGTGTTCATTTACTTTTCAGTTGCACCATTTAACTTTTTTTGCATTTGCTTTTTGTGTTGGAAAAATAATTAAGGATTATACAGAAAATTCTTAATATACTACAAACTGGCACTTTTTATTGTACAGAATAACAATACGCAGTTATTCCGAATACAGAGAGTAAAAGATCCCTTTAGTTCTCTAATAAACCCCTGCTACACTAATGCACTTATCCCAGTGTTTCACTGGTGCCTATAGACCATCATGGTAGAATGTTACGCAATACACTGGAACCATAATCAGACTGTTTGATTTACGTCTGAAACATTGGCCTCCCAAGAACTCCTTTAATGGCCCAACATGTAAATATGACTTGCACAGGATGAGGTTCTGCATTTTCCTGAAGGAAAAAAAAATAAAAAATTTAATGATCAAACCAGACCATTTTTTCCAAAAAAAGGAAAGGCCATTTAAGGAGCTCCAGGGAGACCTGTATTTCTGACATGAAATAGGCAGCCCGATCACATCTCCAGTGAACTGAGAAAAGGGATGCTACCTAAAAAACTTGTATGCTATTCAGTGCTATAATCACTACTGTATTATGGGATCTTTTTATACATTTATGCAATGTTTCTGACATGCTTTTAACATACAGTATTTACTGTTCTATAAATGGCTTTTTCTAGACTGGTTACAATGAAAATGTAACATTGTAATGTGAATCTTTTGCCTCTCACTGTTTGATTTGTGCTAATTAAAGGGATTCAAGTTATATGTACATGTGTATACTAGCAGCTGTTTATATTCATAAATGCCAGCCGCCTTTTACTTTTTTTAATTTTCAAAGTGTTTGGTGTGACAAAACTTAGCTGTAGGTCTAGATGTAGAAAAAAAGTATAGTTCAAAAGTGTGAAGAATATTAAAACATACTGAAATTCAGCAATTTAATTGTCATACTGGGTAAATTACTAGAAATACTAAATACATACTAGAAAAATTAAGACACATTAAAAAAAATTCAGGAGCGCATGCAATGTTTTATACAGTTTACAACAATCTGTATAAAGACCTATCAACATTTTACCAAATGTATTATATTTAATTTCACTCTGCACTGTAAAAAACAACATTTTATCAATAAAAATATAGTCAAATTGACTTATCTGTTTTTATTATAAGTCCACAAAAATGTATTCTGATTATGATTATTAAGCACATGTTCAGCCATAATTTTACGGTTATAAGGCTTACGGTTTTTTTCATGGCTTTCTAGAAATTAATGCTTAGAATTAAAAAAAAAAATCTGACTATTGAACAAGAAAAGTAATGCCTTCACTGCAGAGAATTACATCTTAGCAAGAGAAAATATCATAAATGTAGCCCATTCTATCCATTTTACACTGAAAAACATGATATCTTAAAAGGTAAAAATATATTGAATCTAATCAAATTCATCTAAAGGTTCTTAATAAAAAACAACAACAAACCAAATCCCTATATCTGCACAAAGAAACATATAAATATCTACCAATGGAATAAAAAGATTAAAATAATAAAAACTACAAAAAATGTGCAGACTCAGCAATAATCTAATATTGGTTTACTCACCCACTCATCATCTAAACGGCTTTATCCTTGGAGGGGTGGGGGGGGGACTTAGGCCATGAGACTTAGGAGACTTAGGCCATGAGGCGGGGTACACCCTGGATGCCAATCCATTGCAAGGTAACACATACAGGCACACACTCACATCTCATTCAGGCAATTTGGAAACGCCAATTAGACTGTTCTGCATGTCTTTGGACTGCGGGAGGAAACCTGAGTACCCGGAGGAAACCCATCAAGCAAGAGGAGAACATGCAAACTCCATTCAAACATACCCAGGGTGGGAATCAAACCCTGGAGGTGCAAGGTAACAGTGCTAACCACTGAGTCACCATGCCACCTATTTATGTACTGAAATTGTGTAATAAGAACCTGTAGATAAATATGCCTAGATTTAGGATATTTTCACTTGCCAGGATGTGTGACACAAGCTAGTAAAGTTTATAAATAATAAAAGCACATACATACTGTATTTAATTAAAAAATAAAAAAAAAATCCCCTTTCTGTGTATAATCCCACTATTATTAGGCTTGAATAAAGACAGCGAGTTGCGGCTCTGTGAGTGATCATTAACGGCGTGGATGTGATGATCAGCCGTCCCACTTTGTCCCGCAGGATGAAAGCAGACGCTCAAGGCTACTTTGACATCTTGTAATTTGTGCGTGTCAGGACTCAGGTATGACAAGCCACTTAAAAAAAAAAAAAACAACACACACACGCACACACACACACAGGCGTGCGCGCTTATTATTATTATTATTATTATTATTGCAGGCACATGCGCGCGCCGCCCACTCCGCTCAGACTCGTCACGTTACTCGCGCCTTTTGTCGCGCAGAAAACAGCGCGGCTCCTTTAAGAGCGCAACACGCCTCGCTCCAGAGCCGACAGACACCACTGAGGCATTACTGCGAGCCCAGGATACCGAGCAGACATACGCACAGACACACACGCGCACACGTGCACACACCATCTTTCCATACGCACACGCATCTAAGGGAAGTATAGATGGAATGATAAAAAATAATAAAAAAAATGGAATACCACTGGATTCTGTTTCCTGTCGTGTTTCAGTTTCTCTTACGACCAGGTAAGCTTTTTTTTTTTTTTTTAAAAGTTATACCTGCTGCTGTTTAAGAAAGTCACCACGCTTTCATACACACACAAAAAAAGAAAGGAAGAAAGAAAGAAAGTCCAGAAGCGTTCAAATGTTACTCGCGCGTTTGGTGATTTGTGCGTAAAACTCATCTGGATGCGTCAAGTGTGCGGTCTGCCGTGGAGATTAAGGGAATGTGGACACGTGAACAGTATCAGGTTGTTTATCTGTGAATCCTTTGGGATATTTAAGAGTGTGTGCTGGGAATGAGTTTCAAGTGGTTCGGAAACTTCGAGGCTTTTCTAAGTCGTTAGTGCACCCTGACTGGATGAGAAACGCACCGGTGTTGGGTCACAAACTTCAACACGGCGACGTGGAATTAACACCTGTAGCGATGCTTCAGCGTGGTGTTTGTGTCAGGGCTGCGCTCTGGATGTATGCATACTTGTTGCGTTCCAAGTGTTCAACTCCGTTTGCCTTTCTCTCTCTCTCTCTCTCTCTCTCCCTCCTTCTCTCCATCTGTGTGTGCGTGCGTCGAGCAGTTACTGGAGGAGCTCGGAGGACGGAGAAACCGGATATTGGCGCGCTTAGCCGGAGGGCGATAACGTAACGTGGTGCTGCTCGCGCGCGGCTTTCTGTAAATAATTCATGGCGCGCGCCCATGTCCGCTCTGTGTGTCACAGCGGGAAATAAACGACTTCTTATGATTAACAACACAACAAAACCAAACAAAACAAAAAAAAATCGTTTTACATTCACTAGCCCAAAGTGAGGGGTCATCATAAGTTAATGAATATGGTCGAAAAGGTTGGGTTGCTGTAAAATGTGAGATGTAAAGAGTCTTGATGGGTTATTAGCTATAGGTGCTTTATGTAGTTTATGGAGAAGGTAAAAAATAAATAAAATAAAATAAAATAGGCGGATGGTGAGGGTAAGGGAAGCAGTCCTGTCCTGTCTTATTATTTATTACTAACCTAGTTAGGACTGAGGCGGCACAGTGGCGTAGTGGTTGTCTCCTTGTCTCTAACCTCCAGGGTCCAGGTTAGATTCCTTCAGTTCCTTCAAAACAAACAACAAGCGCTCTAAACTATTAACACAGGGGTCTCAAACTCAGTTCCTGGAGGGCCGCAGCCCCACAGAGTTTTGTTCCAACCCTGCTCCAACATACATACTATGTAGTTTTCAAATAAGCCTTAATGACCTGTTTAGTTGGATCAGGTGTTTTTAATTATGGTTGGAACAAAACTCTGTAGGGCTGCGGCCCTCCAGGAACTGAGTTTAAGACCCCTGCGTTAACACATTATCAGGCAGCACAGTGACCTGTGTGGTAGGAGCAAATAACTGTAACAAAATGTGGGGGGGGGGTGAACATCAAATCATGATATTTATAAAATCAGGATACTTAAAGAATCACTTAACTTATCAAATCAGTACCCAGGTATAATGATAATATTGTATCAGACGGCCTCCGGTGATTTCCATCTCTAATATATATACTACTGTATAGCACACTGAACAAAAAGAAAACACATAACAACAACAAAAAACAACATAAATGCCCTGAATGTGTGTTTGGTTTATTGTATCAACAGCAACCCAAATAAGTAGATATTCTTCCATCATGTTCTCCTTAAGCACTTCTGGCATATTTATTTTCCAGAATGTAGACAGAAAAGCCACAGGCTGCATTATAATGAACTGCCTACTTGAAGATAAAGGGGATGGGCTTCAATAGTTGGAGGTAGTTCAAGACAGCTGTGTGTTGTTGTATTGCAAAACACAGAGCACGCACAGAATGAAACAGATTATTTATGCTTGTAACACCTTCTAACTCAAATGACAACATTAGCACTTGTCTTACAGGATGTCAGAAGGCGTGCCAGATCACAGACCGCTTCCAGATCCATCATGTGTAGGGGAAAAAAAGGACCAGACATACAGTACAAAAACATGCACAGACAAACCAGCTAATTGATTATTAATTAATTGAACCAACCAGGCTAAAGTGATTTCATAGTCCAAGTAACTGTCCCATTGTGACTGTGTCTTAGCAGTTGAGGTCAAATGATTACCTAATTTTAATTGAAGAAAGTGAAATGTTAAACTATACATACTGTATATGTGCTCAGATCAAAAACTAATGCTGATGTAGTTGTTACACCGGAGAGTAGCAATGCACAATATATATACATATATCAGTTGAATCAGGTTGTAAATATAGTTTATAGATATAAATATACTGTATAACCTTGAAGATTTGTAAAAAAAAACAAATAAAAAAAGAGAGAGAGATTAGCATTTCCTGTTCAAACCCTGTCCATTCCATCCATATGCTTTTTTTTTTTCTAAGCCTGCTGCAAAGATGCAAGCTTACAGTTTTATTGAATGTGCTTTTAAAATTACAATTTCCTTTTACTGGAACTAAGACACCCTAAGATGTTTCAGCTTTATTTCATCACTCCCTGTGCATAAAGCAAAAGATGTGCAAGAAGATATGCTGTGTTAAGGTTGGACTGAAATAACTTGAGTATCCTCAAACACAGAGCCTTATCTGTATTCAACCCTAACACCTTCAGGATGAACTGGACCACTGACTGACTGTACCCCAGATCTCACAATCGTTCTTATGGCTGAATGATCACAAATTCCCACAGCAACACTCTCTAAAAAGCTTTCCCAGGAGAGTGGAGGCAAATGAGAGACCAACACTGTATGAGTGCCCATTATACGATGAACGGGCATACAAATACAATACTTAGGAACGTAAAGTGTATTTTCATAGCGATCAAGTTTTTCAAGTTTTTTTTTTTTCTAGCTCGTGCTGTACCGATATCATAGAAGCAAGCAATATGCAAATACATTCTTTAGCTAACTACAACAACGCATATAATCGGCTGATTTGTTTTTACCACAAGGTAAAACCCCAGGTTCGACTGGTTTATTTAACATCTGATTGTTTGTCATTTTTTCTTCTCTAAAAATCCAGCTGTTTCTGAGTATTTGTGGGGTTTTTATACTTAAGTATTTATATGTCAGATCCTCTGCTGCAATTAAAAAAAAATGTAACAAGATTGTTTGTCAATCCACACCACCACACTCAATCAATCAATCATCAGCATGTTAAAAGACAAAGCACTTTTGTCACGTCATCTCATTTTCCTCGCAGGCAACAATATATCTTGTTCAAACAGGTTTTTTTCACTGCAGAATCTTGTTCAAACATGCGTATTTTACTGGAAAAAAAAAAGTTAAATAATGAAAAAACAAATAAAAGATCAATTTTGCTCAAGACAAATAGAAAAGTCCAACAACCATTTTTTGACGTTGTTGCTTTACAGTATATTTTTGTACTATTATTATATATTTTTTCCTCTTTTATGGTTTATGCAACCATTTTGAACAGTTATACTAATTTAGAATTAATTATCCAGTGGTCCATAAAGTCTAAACATTTATATACATCATACGGTCAAAAGTATTTGAACACCCGAGTGGAAGAACGCATCCTGGACAGAGCTCTGACCTCAACACGTTTTGTGATGAACTGCAACCCAGGCCTCCTCATCCAACATCACCAATAATGAATGAAACTCCCCATTGCTACGCTCCAATATTTAGCATAATGAGAGATGGGAGTAAATCAGGAAATGGATGTTCCTGATATGGATGTGATGATCAGATGTCCACCAACTTTGAGCCATCTAGTGCCCTTTTTTTCACATATGATAGCACTAGTTCGATTTCTGGACTGTGAGTAAAAAAAAAAGAGGGAGAGTGGGATCTGAAGAAGAATGCCTAGTATATACATTTAACAAATGAAGGCTTTCGGTCAGCATGAACTCTTTCAGTGTGTAACTCTTTTGCATAGTTAGCTATCCACACTCTATTGTTTTGATGCTATTGCCGCCTTTAATCTCTGGTGTTTGCTGAAAGCCACCACTCAGCTTTGTATTCACCGAAAAGAAAAAGCACCCAACAGGAACCAGTCAAATCTCACAATATAAACCAGGAACCTCTACAGCAAAGTAAACACGAAGGTATCAGATAATCCCAAAGCATACACTCTTACAGTTACTGTGCAAAAGCCTTGAGCCCCAACCCACCTACCCACGCATACATATCCATACACACACCTTTTTTTTTTTTTTATGTAATTCAATTATTTAATGTAGATTCACTTAAAGAATTGGGAAGAAATGTTTTTTACCAAACAGCTGGTTGCTTATGAAACAAAAACAGCAGCAACCTCATTTCACCTCTCGTCTGTTACATGTTTTTTTTTTATGCTTGAATAATTCATAGGTCACTGTGTGGCTTAGCAAACAAAAAAAACATCCTTCTGCAACTGCTCAGGTACAGGGACTGGAGTGAAAGTAATGAGTCTCTCAAAAAAGCCGGGAGAACAATTCTGCACCAAACAATAGAAGACAGTCTGGCTTTTTGGAAGAAAAATATGAGCAAAGACTGTTGCTCGAAACAGTGCTGTACTGTAAAATACCTCTACATAGCAGTGAGTGATTTTACACAAGCTTGGCCTTTATCCTGTTTTTTCATCCTCTTTTTGTAAGACAATAATTAATCAGTACTATAAGTGTAATAAGTCGACATGACAATCTTAAAGCGCCGAATACAAAAACGACAGTTTCACTTATGACAGCCGGTATTTCTCTTCAGCCTCACACTAGCTTCTGTGCTGGACAGACTTTTCGGCTGTCTGGAAGCACATAATCAATCAACCTACTTTAAATGTAAGACCTGTTCAACTGGTTTCCACACTCAATGTCAAAAGGCTGAAGTGTAACCGTAAGCGTGACTGTTTGCTCTGTACGCATGGTTGCTGTTTACTTTCGTACCATATCATAAAAATTTTTTTTTTTTAAATTACGTGCCATACTATCCTTCTCGGCAAATCCTTGTTCAAACATTTATATCCGTGTTATGACTATTTTCGCTTGTTTGTCAGTCACATGCAAGGGGGGGGATTCAGGAGAAAAGCTGAACACTCGAGCAGTCCCAGAAGTGACATGCACAAACAAACACCAGCAGGCGAAATAAAAGTGCATAACGTGAACGCTACGATAGCATCAGATAAGACATAAACGCTTTAAAGACTACAGTTTGATGGGAACCCTGATTAATCATCAAGGCGGAGCAGGAGATGGCGTTTTTCTATTCTTAGTTTGCCAGACATGTTTGTAAGCTACTTAAATTTGTGCATGTCATGACAAGGTAATTTGTCATAACTTGCTTCAGTCATAGGGGAAATACACATACACACAAATGCACACACACACACACACAGACACACACACACATATACACAGACTATTGATTATCTAAGAAAGGAAAGTGTCATGAGTGATGAAGGTTAGGTAACTGCTGGATGAAATTTTTGGGGGAAATGATGTAAACGTGTCTGCTCCCTAACTTGGTTCAGGTGAGAGTGTGTGTAATGAATTGCAGCACTGTACGTTGCAAGTTCTTTTCTGAAAACCCTACAATCCTAGAGGTGCGAGCAGATTTTGAGAACTCGGTGTGCTGTCAACGAGCGACGACACTAGTTTAGTTAACCTCACCAAACTCTTTTCTTATTCTGTTATCAGTGGGTTGTCATTCATGTTTTTTTTTTTTTTTTTACTCCGCTTCTATCCAGTTTATTCACCGTCAGCCTACTAATGTTGCACTTTAGTGCCCTCCGTATAGGACGATTGTGTTTTGTTTTGACCATTTTTATTAATATCTGTTTCACCAGGCAGTACCAGGCCTGTAATTACACCAGACGGATCTCAACTGACAGCGCAGCTAAATGGCAAGCTCTTTCTTCATTGCCATGGCGACGCGTCAGTGCATTGGGTACGGGAGGAACGTCCAAATCGGCCGCTAAAGGAGCAGCACAGAGACCACCACCTGTCAAACGTTACTGTGGACAGGGTGACGCCGCATCATCAGGGCAAATACATTTGCTTGGAGGAGACTTCACGAGAGACGAGCTCCATTTACGTTTATGTTAAAGGTAGGTGAAACTCACAGGATCTGATTGTGTTAAGGAGAAATGTGTCTGAATAGTTTTATAGAAGACAGAGTAGTAGTTGTGTGCAGACAGTAGCCTTGCTTGGGAACAAGAAAAAAAAACATTGCTTTGTCTTTTTTATTAGCGCTAGCTTGTTCTCATCCTCACACCTCACACTCTGCCTGGTTTCCTATCTCAATCTGGCACCTTCTCCATCTCTCTCTCTCTCTGTCTCTGTCTCTCTCGGACTGTAATATCATGTCTTAATCTAAGACCCTTGGTTGTGTTTCATTGGTTCTTGATTTAGCCTTCCTCTTAGCAGATCCTGACAATGCCTTCAGGAGGTCCCTCATCCGTGACATCATGGCCGGGGCAGGCGAGACTGTCTCTATCCCCTGCCTGGCCACAGACCCCAGAATGGTCGATCTGCGCCTGAAGACATGCAGCGGAGAGTCACTGCCCACCGGGATGAGATACAGCGCTAGCACTGAGACAGGCATTTCCGTGATGAACATCAAGCCTACCTACAAGGGCTGCTATGTCTGTGAGGGAAATCTCGGAGGCACGATGGCCCGATCTATGGAATATAAGCTTAATGTGCGACTGGGTGAGAGACACAGACAGAAAACGGAGACTCTTTCGTCTCGTTTCTAGCATCTCGCTCTGCTCTCTTAACGTCTGAATTGACTCGTGCTTATGACTACTCTTTATATAGCTTGTGTAAAGTCTACTCAGCAATCTGTTTAAAATATTTGCTTAGTTCATTCTCTTTCTACTGGCTGAATGTCAGTTCCAGATGCACCGCCCAGTATTTTGCTCCGAGAACGTAACCGAGTGCTCCTGACCCAGGGCGAGAAGCTCACGCTCAACTGCTCCACTTCCAATGTCAACAGTGAAATCAAAGTTACCTGGGTCCCACCACAAGGAGTGGTAAGAATACAGGATACAAATTCTTCTGTGCATACCTGTACAATGTTCTGTGAACACACACACACACACACACACACACACTCAAAGTGTCTGTGCAACACCCAATTTACACTTTGAATAATAATTACTACAGAGCACAAAACAGTTTTTTTTTTTCATATCTGCGGAGTTGTCTTCACTCATTTTAACATATAAATATTTTCAACATGTTAATATTTGAGAAATATCAGCCTGGGAATGTAAATCTTCATGATGAAAGATGTTGTAACTTAATGTGCTTCAACATTTAACACATGCTGCAAATAAAGCCTGGAATGAGCAACCTGTATCGCTCTCCGGTTTGAGTTTGAATGATATTTTAGGGGCTACTCCAGCACTAATGGCTCATCGTCAAATCGAAAGACTGCAAAGTCAGCATCATTTGACTTCCTGTTAATGTCTGTCAGTTCTTCGTCACTGACATGGCGAACATGTTCCCACTGTGTTCCCACAGGAGGCATCGGTGCAGCAAAGCTCGCAGCTTTTGACCGAGCCAGTCCTGCACAAACGCACAGCCACCCTCCAGATAAAAGCAGTGACAACCCAGGATTCAGGGAGCTACCGCTGCCAGGCAGAGAACTCAAGAGGGATTAGTGCTGAGACAGTCTGGGTGGATGTCTACAGTAAGGCCGCCTGTCATATGACACATAAGATGCAGTTCAGCGCGTCGGTTTTAGTTGTAGCCTGCAGTGAGGCGTGTGGACGTCAAATTATCTCTGCTTCATTGACATTAAGACTTGAAACTACAGTAGTGGTTTATCCTAACCTCGAACCTTTGATTTTTTTCCAATTTGTGGCTTTCAGTTCCTATAAATAAAAAAAAAAAACGAAAATAGTATTTCAGGCTCGATTTTGTTTGATTGTATTTCTCGCTCGTGTCTGTTTCAGGCAAAGGATTTATTAACCTGACGCACGTCGAGAACAGGACCTGGCGAGTTCGTGAAGGAGAAAGTTTGTCCCTGCGTGTAGATATGGACGCCTACCCTAAACCAGACGTCCTCTCCTGGAGCTACAATCAGAAAAATCTCACGAACACGACTGACCATATTATCACCAACCACTCGCACTCACACAGGTACAGTATTGCACGCATGTGTACTCTCGCCTTTTAGCATTTCTTTGTCCTTGTGTGTTTTTTTTTTTTTTTTTTTTTTTTTACACATATCTTGTTTTTTTTCTTCCCAGTTATCGAAGTCAGTTAAAGCTTGTGCGTTTGAAAGTAGCAGAGAGCGGCGTCTACACCTTTTTGGCCTCCAACGGTGATGCTAGTGTCCTCCTGACATTTGAGGTGCATGTGCTGAGTAAGTAAACTGTGTTACTGTTTGTGAGTGGAGCAATTGGCAGACTGGTTCTGCTTCAGGTCATCATGTGCCTCACAGCAGTGTGTTACTCAGTTGATGGTAGACTGTCAAATGTCACAGAGCGAACGGGAGTATAGACAAACTTTGCATACCTGATTGTTTCAGACGTCTGGTATAGTGTTGGATGCTCTGGTTTTGGATATTACGGGTTTCTAATATAATTCAACTCTAATAGATTATTCGGTGCCGGCTTGAATATAATCAATTTTCTGAGAACATTTGCTTTAATCTCTCTCTCTTTCTTTAGGTAAACCAGCAATCGTATCTCATGAAGGGCCGGTTGACGGCCAAGTGCGCTGTGTGGCTGAAGGTTATCCCCCACCTCAGATTACATGGTACTACTGTGACCAACCGCATGCCAGGTAGGCATCTTATTTAAAGCAAAGCAGTAAGAGCCACGTTACTGAAATTAAAGATCAAACCTAAGCAAAAAGGTGCATGGTAATATTCCATGGGTACTGCAGCAGTGGGGTTTTGTTCTAGGGGTGTTTAAGCTCAGTGATGCATAGACATTGTACAGACATAATGGTGCCACAGGGTTGTTACCCTCGAGATTAAATTAAAGAAATGGGTACAAATGTTTTCCTGCAACAGAAAACCTCTTTTCCTCTCTCGTCTGTTCCAACCACTCAGCATTCAGCATCACCAGTATACTAATCACCGGCCTGATCATCTGTCATCATCTGCACCTGTTTCTCACTGGTTCCTGCCTTAAGTTAGATTGTTGTTTAATGCTCGAATGATTCATAGGTCACTGTGTGGCCTCACAAACAAAAAACATGCCTCGGAAACGCCTCAGGTACAGAGACTAGACTACTAATAGAAGACAAAAACCTGGCAAAAATGAGAGCCAAAAAAAAAGTCTGCAGAACCATGCCTCAAGCAAAGTGGTGCAGACCGCACCACACAACACTATACCAGTCAGTCAGCAACAGGACACATTTAAGCTCAATGATGTTTTATATACATTTTGGCAATGTGTATCCATGGGTTTTTGAGGGTTCTGATGGAGCACTGATGGGGAGAGGTGTATTCGTTTGGTTGGTGAGTTTCTCTAGTATCACTGACTCCTCCTATGAAGGTATGACATTAAACGAACGAATTTATTGTGACAATAAAATCAATGTTCATCTAATAGTTAGAAGTGAGACTTGACATTATTGTTTGGTATACACAAGATGTACTTGCACCAGTAACGAGAACTCCACTGCCTGTATTGATATAAGTTCAGTGCACCAGATATTCATCCGTGCCTGGAACGGAATTGAATTTAAAACCAAAGTGGTCATGACCCAAGTGTTACACCATACCACTATGAAAAGACACTGGAAAACACCCTGGGGGGAAAAAAAACAGCTTGTGTCAGCATGTCTTAAATAAATTCTGTAAACATTTCATGCAGCTTGGTTTTTGTTGTCCTGCAAGCTTCATATTAGAGCATCAGCCTGTGCCCACATGACAGGGTTAAAAAATTCCTTCCTGTCCTGACGCACAAATTTACTCTTCTTTCTGGCAAAAGAATACAAAAGTAAGAGAGGAAAAAAAGAACTAATGCACCGGATATATGTACAGTGTCTGTATTTAGAGCAGTTCATCGGCTACCGTGATGCTTGTTGATTGGAGCAAGCAGATTGGTTGAATGACTGGGGCCTCATTACAGTGTGAGTGCAGATGACACACTACTACAGTAAGTCAGCACAGAGTGTCCTGAGCACCACCAAATCAAACACCACACTATAAGGTGGAGTGTGTGTTAGTGCGTCTCATTTGTTAAACTCTGCAAATAAACATACACGTATATACACAAGGCAACATAAATATTTTGTACATATACTCCATCAAAATGGTAACTGCCTACGTAGCATATAAAAGGGAGCACTGACTGCTCATATCACTGTTTACTGGAGGTTTGACACATGAGCCATTTTGATCCTACTTTCTTTAGCTGCTTTTATAACTTTAGAAGTCATTATGAGCTCAGGCTTCCTTCAGAGAACCTTCTGGCTCTCCGACTAATATCAGCTTGTGCTACTTTTTTGCTATCTATAGTGTTTGCATGTTCTACTCATGCTTGGTGGGTTTGCTCTGGGTGCTCCAAACACATGCAGATTAGGCTAATCGGTGTTCCCAAATTGCCCCTAGTGTGTAAATGAGTGTGTGTGTATGTATGTGTGCCCTTGCGATGGATTGACACCCCCATCCAAGGTGTACCCCACCTCGTGCCCAAAGTTTTCTGGGATAGGCTCCAGGCCCCCTGCGACCCTCTATAGAGGATTAAGCCGTATAGACGAGGAGTGAGTAAGTGACGAACAAAAGGACAGGCAATACTAAGACCATGTCCACACTTAGCCAGGATTTTTTTAAAAACTGAGATTTCTCTACTTTATTTTTTTATAGATAGTAATTCTGTCCACACAACCTGTTTTTTTTTTTTTTTTTTTTTTAAAAACATCTTTGTCTACATCAAAATGCCCGGTTAAGTGCTGCTAGAAGCATTCCTAATCAACAGTGGACCAATCAGAAGTCTAGACATAAACGTCATCACCGGTTGCGAAGTCCGACTTTGTAGAAGTCCGACCGGTCTCGTCCAATGTACGGTAGCAGCAGTGAGCTTCTTAGTATATTTAGGTACCTCTGTTCATCAACCTAAGGTATGAGTAACTGCTCGTGTCCAGTAAGCAATGTTAACACAGTTACTAGTTTACTCTAAGTCCACCATTGCTCAAAATATCCTCATAAACAGAGCTGACGTTAAATCAAGGTGACTAGCACACAGACATTATGACATCAGACATCATCGGCCCAGGTGACACGACAGCAAGCCACAACCTCCATTTCCCCTGTCCACACAACTCCACTGAGTTAACTGAGTTAACTGAGAAAATCTTGACTTTGGAAGGAGTTTCCCAAAAGCTCTATTTTCAACGACCAAAACCCTGCGTGCACGTGAATGAAAGGCCAGATAAAATCTCTGTTTTTAAAAATCTCCCACCTGAACTAAGTACCTCCTTACTGCTGCCACAGAATTTTAGAGGGTAAATTGCAGCCATGTGCTGCTAATCATCAGGCCTTAATTACTCGAACATCAACATGTGTGCAGCCCTCTATAAGAAGCAGTTTTGGCAGTTTGCTGGTCTGGAACATACAGGTGTGTGTTAACACAATGGCAAGAGGGAAAGACTGCACATCAATCTGAAAATCATTTAAACTGCAGACCTCAACCGCTTAAAAATAGGTGTGGTGGGACCTGTACGTAGATGTGTGCATGAGCAAATTTCTCAAAAAGTCAATGAAGTGAAGCAATGTTTTCAAGAAGACTGCGCCAAAACTTCTCCACAGTGATGGAAAGACTGATAAAGTCATAATGGAAATGATTCGTTCAAGTTGTTGCTAAAGGTGGATCCTAAGGGGCCGCAGTTGCAAAATATATTGGTCGGGTTAATAGGTTTAGATGATAACGGGATACAAAGCAGCGTTCAAATGACAAGTGACCACTGCGGGAGCATGATTATGTGAGCTTATGTTCTTCCTTCCCCTGATAGAATCAACAATCATTATTGGTCAATAGATGCAGTAAGATGATGTGCCCTATTGTACATGTAATCCACACACCAGTAACAATGTAAAGTCTAAATGAGTGTAACTGTAAAATCCAGCGTAAAGCGTACACGTGGTCTTAAAATAAAATGGCTAGTTATGTTTACGAAGCAGTGTGGAATTTCTGCGTGATTAAAGAAGGATTGCTAGACCTCCACTGAACGTGTTTGTACAAGCTGGGAAGTGAATGCAGGGCCACCAGAAAGACATTCACTGCCTGGCTTTCTCTTTGACATTGCCTTGGTACTGTATCTGTGTCAGTCTTAGTTATAGTACTCATTAGTGAATCATTTTAAATATAGTTAAAGCAAATGTGAAAGTATGAGTATGCCTGTGTGTTTACATCCGTGTGTGTGTGTGTGTGTGTGTGTGTGTTGGCCTTTGCCATCCATTAATACATGTCCATAATTATTGTTAATTCATTCTGCGACACTCTAGGTGTTCTAATTTGCTAAATGCCACACAAGAGGAGGAGGATGTCGTCACCGTAACCATGACTAACCCACCCTTTGGGAAGGGAGCGGTGGAGAGCCGCTTAAACATTACCAAGAACAATTACCCCACCCTGGAGTGCGTGGCTTCAGCCGAAGGCGAGATCGTCTACACACTGTTTTCGATCAGCGGTGAGAACACAAACAATCACGTACACCCTCCTCACACAATAAAGCACACACCCAGTTAAAGCCTTAATTCCAGACCTCAAACCAGTTCCGTGCAGAAAACAAGAAAGGACTGACTATGTTACCCGGATCCAAGGTTATCTGTCCCCAGGTCATTAAATGTTATTAAGTTACACTTTTCTTATTATGGACTAGTACTGCGCTCCTGACAAGCATTAATGGAGAAACATCTGAGCACTGTCAGTGCTGTGAATGCCACGTGAGAGCTAGGAGTTCATAACGCTGAACCGAAACATTTACAGGCACTTGTGAAATATTCACTGAGTCGTTAGATGCATACCTCAAGTCACTTCATCTCATCGTAAAGTTTCTCCGCTGACATTTTACTGTTAGAACCATGGAATCCTAGTCTCATAAAATGAAATAGAAAAATCACCTATAAAATGCATTCTGTAATGTAAAAATTAAACTCTAACCACAAACACTAAAGTACAGCATCAGAAAAGCCCTGTTATAATAATGTTTGAAGATCAGTTTAGAATATTTACATGTCAGGTGACTAACGAACCTTGGGATGTTAGGTGCAAAAATTTGCATACCCTTAGGGGAAAAAAAAGCAAAAAAAATATAATAATAATAATCTGCGAACGTTATTGTGTTAGCATTCAAATGTATCTTTATTATCATAAGAAGCAAAAACTATTGAATTGTATAATATGTGTTAATAATAAAAAAAGAATGAAATTATACCAGTTTCAATTTTGCATTTTGCTCAACAACTTTTAACAGTATTTTAAGACACAAAAGTCAGCTGTGGCGGAATAGTTCTTGCAAAACAGTATTGTCAAGTGCATTTGCAAAACCCATCAAGCATCATCGCAGGAAAGCGAGACCAAAACTTACTGTACCTCTGCTGCAGCACCCCAGATTAGAGCATTATTACAGCGCTTTACAGAGCATAATTAGAGGACACATCTCAATATCAGCTGTTCAAATGAGATTACTGCATATTTTGGACGCCTGTAGGATTGTTTTACACCGTAGAAAGAAATACAAATCAGGAAAGACTATACAGTAGAATTAAAAGGTGTGCCCAAACTTCTGCCTGGTAGTGTATACTGTAATCATTTGTACTGTATGTCCACCAGATGCCTTTTTGGTTTTAACCCCATCTAACCTCTTTTTAATCCTCGTGGCAGTTATATTAAGTAGTATTCTTAATGACATCTGCTACAATCTGACAGATGTCATATGCGGTGGATTATTTTTCAAAAACAAACTCTTTCTTTTCTGTAATTCTTCTATATAAGATAAATCCTTGTAATGTGCAGTTTGTGAAACGCATCCATGCAGTTAAATTTTAAGGTTTAATGCTTTTGCTGTCCTTTAGTCCAACCTAGAAAAAAGAAAAAAAAATCCCATTCTATTACAAAGTGTACACAGCAGTTGAGTGGCTGGCTTGGATTCATCATAACAACCATTATTCTTTCTGCTCTTGTTTGGGTTTTGATCCATTCAGGCGTTACAGTTCATTGAATTTCTCTCCATCTCACCATCAGTGTTTCTGCTCGGGGCTTGGCTGACGCTTTTTGGACAATTCTTAGCTTCATCTGTTCCTGCATTTACTGCAGAGAAAATGTTCCAGATCTCTTCTGTTCTTTGTACGAGAGGCATTCAAGTCAAACCGGGACTTTTTCATTGTGCAGAATAACAGAACACCGTTATGAGAGTAATCTCTCCCTTTATTTCTCTATATAATCCCCTGCTACACGAATACACTTATCCCAGTGTCTCACTAGTGCTTGGATAGCATCAAAATAGACACTTTTATCAGTATGCTGGAATTTATGATCGGACTACCTGTTTCACATCAGAAACTCTGGTATCCCAGGAACTCGTATAGAAACATATAGAAATGGCTTGGAGCAAGGTCATGACTGTAATGGGAATGTGACGATATCTCCTATCCAAGTTCCTGTAATGTGCAAGTGGTGTTTGTGAGAGATTGCATTTACAGTTCCCATAGGCGTGACGAATTTCGAGAGGGGAAATGTTGCTTTCATTCCTGATTGGTAAACTCTGTCCACCAAGACCATTTCATCCATTGGCTCTCTGGCAGAGCACGTAGCACTGAGTGGATTATACATACACATTAAGGCATCTAAATAAGACTGATTTCTTATAACAACAGGTAAAAAGTTTCAGAAAATGCGGGGAATCTAACTCCAAAGAGTTCCTCAAAACCTCCCTCAAAGACCAAAGTACCAGTGTGTAGAATCCTAGTCGTGATAAAGAATCATCAGTGCAGAGCATTATTTCTGGCTGGGCAGAATTTATGATTTATTTGCATGTTATCAAGCACAGATGAACCATATCCTGTATATACTGCAAAGGGGAATCATGGCTTTACCACAATAGTTGACAAAATATGAATTTTTTCCAGCTTTTGGGCTGCTTGAGTCTGTTTTCCAGTAGTAAAATAAGTGAAAAAAAAGACTATTGTGTCCAGACTCCAAATTTTAAACTTCCATAACAGATGATTAATGAATCAAGAGTATTCTTTGCATGAGGCATGAAAATGCATGTATGTGTGTATACTCATGAATGGTATGCTTTAAGGCAACAAAGACAATGGAGGGAGCGATAGAGAGAGAGAGAGAGAGAGAGAGAGAGAGCAGTAAAAGCCAGTGACCGGTTTACAGGGGATTATTTCTTGCAGAGTCGGCGTTCTCTGATTTGAAATGGAGAGAAAGCTTCTTATGGTTAAAGAGCTTATTACTACTCAGAGTACAAAGCAGAGAAAACAATAACCCTCAAACACAGACTGAACACAAAACCTAGCAACGTAATTGTCGTTTGGTTAACGTGTACAAAGGACTAAAAACAAGCTTAAGTTTGTATGTAATTACCATGGTAATAATAGATCCATAGATCACTCAGTGTAGATCATCTGCTGTGATGACCTGCAACAGGTGTGAGTTTTAATGTGACAGTGTAACTTCATTATGATTATTATTATTATTATTATCATTATTGTATGGTTTCTGTCTCTTTTCACTGTGCTTAAAATCCTAAAAATAAAATGAGGAAAGGGGAATTGCAAACCTGTTTATAGCTTACTGTTACACTTTTAGAAGAATGGACCTTTACACGCTTTCATTCTTTATATTTTAAGTGGCAGATGAGGCTCGGGAAGGTCGGGAGTCAAGTAATGGGTCGAAACATTCGGGTCCTTGGACAACTGTTGGGTCCTTACCCCTATACCCCATACAACCCAGGCACTGCACACAGCATGGAGTGCTGGTCTCAAGCTCAGTTAGAGAATGGAAGAGTTACAGCAGGAAGGGCATTCAGCATAGAACCTATATTATATTGGACAGCGCCCATGAAAAAAAAAAAGTGTATATGATCTAGAAAACCAACCCAAGCTGGCATCACACCCTTCACTTAATGTCGTTTATTTTTCTCTTTCTGATATCATTTTTATAACTTTTTTTTTTATTTTTTTTATTTCAGAACGTAGTGTTCCTCATGAGCTTTTTACTCCATTGCTGATTGGCTTCATTGCTGCAGCAGCCATCCTTTGCCTCATCCTGTTTGTTCTCCTTTACAAGTACATTCAGGTAACACCTCACCCCTCACACGACGCAGGGCAGAATGGGCCCTGAAATGACTGGAAATGATACAGAAAGAAACCAAAAAAAATGTTTTTTGACCGATTTTGTTAAGAACACTATGTATGCTTGTTAAATCCCTAAATTACTGCAGCGGAACATGTCGAAATAACTGAACAAAATGAATGTGTACGGCGCCACGGTAGTATAGGCTGATCACATTTGTACATTTTAAGAGAACACTGAATGTCCTTAATATCCTGTACATGATAATCATCTAGATCAACAGCTATTTAAATGAGAAGTTGTGTTACACCTCATAAATCCAAGCCAGGCATGCAAATGTAGTCATGCATTTTCCAGGTGAGCTAAGTGTAGTTCAAAAACACAAGTGCCCCATGAGGGAACCCCTGGAGGTAAAGAAATCACTTCAGAACTGCAACGACAACAAGAACGCCATCACCACACAGGCTTGGCATTGGCATGGCCACATTTATTGTCTCCACGTGAGAATGGGAGCGCAGTATGATTTGTCGCAGGACAGGAAAAAAAGCAGAAGTGTACAATTTTATTGCTCATAATAAAATGCACCAAGATAACGAACTATCTTGCTTGTGGACATTTTGCTCTAATCTGGCTCCAACACTGTTCGTTTAAATCCTTTTAAAAATCCATCCTGTGTACTTCTTTCAGAAACCTAAATACCAGATCCAATGGAAAGTCATTGAAGGCATTCATGGCAACAACTATGTCTATATTGACCCTACCCAGCTTCCGTACGACCACCAGTGGGAATTTCCTCGAGACAGGCTGCGCTTCGGTTAGTTGACTTCTTGTTTACCGTCTCCATCACTGGCGCCATCAGTCAATGCCACTCTGTATGGCTTGTATTCCTTCTCCTTTTTTGTTTCTCTCTCTCTCTCTCTCTCTCTCTTGTGCCCAGAGTGTTTGTCAATTTGTTTTATAGCATACTCTACTGTATGTGATGTGTGTTTTATGGACGTGTGGCATCATTCCAAACCTTCAAATGACCCATAACCTATGCCAAAATGGACAGTAATAGTTAACAAGTTCCCTATTTGATTCAGAGCAAAGAATCATTCCCATGAGAAGTTTTTAAGATAAATGAAAAACGAATGCAAGAGCTTAATATTATTGGTATTTACTTCTGCACCACCAGGTAAAACCCTTGGCTCTGGAGCATTTGGAAAAGTTGTTGAGGCGACAGCATATGGAATGTCCAAGGCTGATACAGTGATGACCGTGGCAGTCAAAATGCTAAAACGTAAGTAGAGTTGTAGGAACTTGCAGCAATTGATAAACTAATTTGTAATTCGTTAATACCGAACGACAGCGAGGATGTGTGTGTGTGCGTATGTGTGTGTCTATGTGTGCGTGCTCAAACGTCTGACTCGGAAACCATTCCGTCTGACATCCAAGAGTCACTCTGGTAAATAAAACTGTGGGAAAACTGACTCTTTCCCTCAAAGGACAGGTTTCAGTTCCAAGAACCCAAGATCAATAGTGCTCACATAGATCAGGTTATATTACCACTAAGACAAGACTAAGTGTTAGAGGACACAACTTACACACCCTTATGCCAGTAACATGATATGTAAAGTGCTTTATGTGTCGGTTTCTGGAAGCATTGTTTAATGAAAGCTGTTAAAAAAATAATCCTTTAAATTCTGAGTGATGTATGTATATAGTTTGAAAGTTTTTTTTTTTTCTTTTTTTCGGTCAGTTACGGTGAGTGAATTTATTCATTAATCAAGCTTAAATAAATTTCACTTTAGTACTACTTTCAGCACAACATTAAGATGCCTTGTGTGTAACTGTTTAACTGTTTTAATATTCATTTGTCTGTCATCCGATGTTGTGCCACAGCGAGCGCTCACGCCACTGAGAAAGAGGCTTTGATGTCAGAACTGAAGGTGCTCAGTTACCTTGGCAACCACATAAACATCGTCAACTTACTGGGTGCCTGCACGGTCGGAGGTGAGAAATAGAGAGGGAGAGATCACTTCTTTCATTCATGAACACAAAACATTAGTTACTTTACAGCAAAGCATTTGATTGTAATTGAAAAATCTTTCCGCATAATTAAAACCACTATGGCGGCACAGCGGCATAGTGTTTAGCACTCTCGTCCTGCACCTCCAGGGTCAAGGGTTTGATTCCCACCTCGGGGTCAGTATGCATGGAGTTTGCATGTTCTCCCCGTGGTTGGTGGGTTTCCTCTGAGTTCTCTGGTTTCCTCCCACAGTCCACAATAATCATTTCTGTTAGCCATTCCATTGATTGTCTTATCAGTAAAGCCTCCCAAACTGAATTGAATTAAACGAACCGAAATGGGCGCACAAACAGATTAGGTCATGCAGTTAGCAAACAAACAAACAAACAAAAAAAGTTAGTGAGTAAAGAGTTAAAACATTCAAGTAAAAATAAATGTAATGTGTGTGAGATACTGATTTGACTTCCACTGCACCTCTCCCCAGGTCCGACTCTGGTGATAACTGAGTACTGCTGTTTTGGCGACCTGCTGAACTTCCTGCGCCGAAAACGTGACTGCTTCTGTTGCTCCAGACTGGGCGATGACTCTTACTATAGAAATGTCTTGTTATACCCAGACTCAAGGTGAGACATATTGATATACAGTACTGTGCAAAAGTCTTGAGCCCACCTCATTTTTTTTTTTTTTTTCAGATTTTGCTTCTAGGCTGCTTTATATTTCAACATAGTCTTTATGAATAGTTTTCCAGGCTTCCTGAAGGACTTTTTTTTTGGCTCTAATTGTTTCGGCAAGTTTTTGTCGCTCATTTTCAGTCCAGTCCCTGTACCTAAGCAGCTTCAGATCATTTTTTTTCTTTGTTTGTAAAACCACACAGTGACCTACTGTATGAATCATTCAGGCATAATCTAACTTTAAGACATGGGCCAACGATAAACAGGTGCAGATGAGGACAGATGATCAGGCCAGTGATTAGTATACTGGTGATGCTGGACGCTGAGTGGTTGACACAGATGTGAAGGGAAATGGGGTTGCTGCTAAGGTTGTTACATGAACAATACATTTTTTAATTGTATCTTTAAGCACCTTGCAACCTGTTGCACTAAAACGTATGTTCAAATTCTCTTATTTAACCTATATCATTTAATTACATTTAATCTTAAGAAATTAGCGGAAACTCAAGACTTTTGCACAGCACTGCATCTGCTTTTTAGAATTTTCTTTTGTTACATTTGACTTGGAAAGCAACAACTAATAACATCCTGCGCTTATTGTTTGTAGTGAGGGTAGAAACGGCTATATGACCATGAGGCCTTTGGTTCTGGGAGTTCAGTCTGCGGAGAAACGTTCATTGCCTAAAGGTACAGTATGGTGCTGTAGAAGAAAAACTGCAAGTGTTCTCTTTTTACCCTCTCCTCTGTCTCTCCCACTGACGCACTTATCTCTTTTTTCCCTTTTAGGTGCAGGCTCTTACACAGACTGTGACGTGTTCAGTGAGGTTCTGCAAGAAGACGGTTTGGCCCTGGACACTGAAGACCTCCTCAGCTTCTCATATCAAGTTGCTAAGGGCATGGACTTCCTGGCATCTAAAAATGTAAGAACTTTAATTTCCCCCTCTTCTCTTCTCTTCTCTTCTCTTCTTTTATTCTCTTCTCTCTTCTCCTCTCCTCTCCTCTCTGTTAGTTTCTACATGTTTCTGTCATGACCCCTCCAATAATAGCAATGCGATATCCTAGGCGATTCAGTCATGGTTCAGATTACCAGAGATAGCGCTCCCATGTCTACAGGCGTGCCTGCACATCCTTACAAGTGTGTCAAAACACATACACACAGACATCACATTTCTCAACACGGTTATCACGTTGACCAAATCTCTGGGTTTTATTGCCAAAATCGACATTGGGAAAACAACTGACCGAGCACTGTTTATTGAAATAAGACATTGCACATTCAAGTGCGCTTTGAGAATATTTTTATGGCAAACAAATCGGCGATTTTTGGAGAAATTAAAACTTGTTTTCGGACTGTATAAACCTAGATCATAGATCTCCAAGGTCCCAGCATGTTTTGACTCGGGCTCTTCTGAGAATTTTTGGAATAATGTCTGCCAAACGAGAACAGCTCGTTGTTTTTCCTGGAAAACGTTTCGAGAGTGCATTCATACTGATTTTCCATTTATCAAGCGTTTCAGCGGTTGAGCCATTGAAGTTTAAACATGTAGCTTGTGGGAGTATCGGGGTGCTACATGTGTTTCGGGACACATCTTTGGCTAAATTCAGAGTTGTGCACTTAAGTTTATATACAAAGGTAAAAAGGTTTTTCCGATCTGTGCTAAGAGGGTGTTTACTTTCTGCTCGATTGAATTGACCTGTCTAACTAGCTTTAAGATATCGATTTAGATCTTTTGAAAAATCTAGGCAGCCCATAGAATCGACTAAAAACACTTGAAACCTTAAAACCAAATAAACCCAAAAAAGAAAATCCTGGTATGAAACATCCTGAAATGAATCTGATTCTGCTATGATCTAGCGGTGGCTCAGTCGGTTAAGGCTGTTGATTACAGACCTATCGATCAAAAAGTCAGGGGTTCAAGCCCCAGCACTGCCAGGTTTAAATTGTTGAGCTCTTGAGCAAGGCCCTTAACCTCATCTACTCCAGGAGCTCTGAATCCTTCCTGACCCTGCATTCTCGCCCTAGCTTCCTACCTGGGATATGCCTTATATACTTGTTTACTGTAAGGTACATGTGACAGATAATTGAACCTTAATATTTCTAGTTCTGTCCCAGCATGAACCTTATTGTTGTATGATGTTATGATGTAATTATACTAACAATTTATGCATTTTTACATAATGACCTTGACTGGACAAAGGATTGTTAAAGAAAACACTATACAAATATAATTAACTAGAATTTTATTGAATTAAACAAATGACTCCAAAACTATGTTTTAACTACATTCTTAGAACAACAGAATTTTAACATATACTTATAGCATATACAGTACTGCATCACCGCTCATTTCTTCACATTTTGCTTCCAAAGTGCCAGACTTTCCTGAAGGACGTTTTTGGTTCATGTGTTAGTTTCTCATTCTCAGTCCATTCGCTGGACCTGAGAATTTTCAGAGCAATGTTTTTCTCGTTTGTTAAGCCACACAGTGACCTATGATGAATCACTTAAGCATAAAAAGCATCTAACTTAAGGCAGTGAGAAACGTATGATCAGGCCGGTGATTAGCATACTGGTGATGCTGAATGCTGAGTAGTCGGAACAGATGAAAGGGGAAATGAGGTTGCTGCTGAGGTTGTTACAGAAGCAAGTTGAACAATTTTTTCTTCCTTTTTGAATTGTGTGACTTTTGCTCAGTTTTCTTCCTGTGCTCACCACTGAGGTTTATGTAATGAGGCTACATTCATATATTTTATGCTTCCCTGAGTAGGTTTGTGTGTATTTGTACAGTATTGTCCTGGAGGTATTAATTTCATGTCAAACATGAGTTATATTGAGGTCATACAGAACTTAGGTACAGTAATATAGAATATTGAGCTTCATGTTGAGGTGGGAGAGAACTTACGGCTCCTTGCTAAAAGCATTAACATTCTAGATAGTAATAACTGAGATCTGTGATAGATTGTGAATACTGATGTGTCAAATTTTACTATTAGCTCCTCACCATGACAACGTTGTGTCAGCTCTGTTACTCATTGTTCAACTGTCTGGGTTGTGGTTGTTTTTTGTGGCGATACATGCAAATCCGCTTCGCTTAACCATTTGCTTAAGTCTGTGAACCGTAACCTATAGTCTGTAAGAACGAATAGTAAATACTGTACGTGCATGTGCATCTAAGCTCAGGGATCAGATACGTATTTGTGGGAGATCACGCACCAAGTCATTCTTACATTCTTCTGTGTATTTTAGCAGCACCATGTAAACAGACTACAGCAGTTCAGTGCTAATGAAAAGACGTTCTGTCACATTATTCCTGATATTTAAAATGGAATGTTTTCCAAATCTGTAACTGAGGGGTTTGTGTGTGTGTGTGTGTGTGTGTGTGTTCAGTGTATTCACAGAGACCTGGCAGCCAGAAACATCCTCCTCACTCAAGGTAGAGTGGCCAAGATCTGCGACTTCGGACTTGCCCGTGACATCACCACTGACTCCAACTATGTGGTTAAGGGAAATGTAAGTCGTGCCACAGACAACGGAAATTATGATTCACCTTGTATTTACACGTCTAGTATTTAAATACGAAAGAAAATCAACATGAACGGAAAACTATATGGATGAATTCCTAAATAGACAAGAATGCAAATGAATAATACTCTTTGAACTTATAAATATTCGAATTTTTCAAGTCAAAAGCGGAATTTGTGATGAAATTTCTGGTGAAGGTGTAAAAGCGATTGACATGGATATAGACTTCATGCACAATACGGTGATGAGACTCTTAGCCACAGTAAATCATTTTAATGGTGCAAACATTTTAAAGAAGGCTAAACATCCATGCATAATGATTCCGTTTGAGGTGGCTCGATGCACACTGCAGTCAATTCCGTGAATATTTAGAAATTTTAGAATATTTTAAATTTTTTAAAAAGGTTTTTTAAGTCACTAGTGAAACTCTGGAATAAGTGTATCAGTGTAGTAGGGGATTATATAGAGAAATAAACGATTAAAGAATAAAACGAATAAAGATTTTACTCTCAAAACTTTGTTCGGTTATTCTGCACAATCCATCTTTAAATTGAACACCCCTCGTACTCTACCATAAAGCCATGCAGTCTGATGAATATCTTAACTTAATATAACTTGACTCTGGCTATAAGGGCTATTTAAGTGTACAGGGTGGACACTTAAATACAAAACCAACTTTATACCAGTGACCAAGAATGAAGAGACTAAACATTCTTTGCAAGTCATAACTTACGAATGACAAATGAAAACAAAACTTTTCTAACAGACCTATCTTGTGCAGGCCCGTCTGCCGGTGAAGTGGATGTCTCCTGAGAGTATATTTGAGTGTGTATACACGTTTGAAAGTGACGTCTGGTCTTACGGCATCTTGCTGTGGGAGATCTTCTCTCTGGGTACGTTTCAGTTATTTCCACACATGAATCCAGATGTGAATTAAACATAATAAATGCATTGGCATCATTTATCAATGGGAGGGCTCTGTTTTAGTGAACACTGGGGAGAGTGAGCAGTGTGGACATTTGATCTACGAAGAATATGTGCAAGGCTTCCTTGTAAAGAGCGCAGCCAGAACAACCAACACATGTGTGTGTGTGTGATGTGTGATGTGTGTGTGTGTGTGTGTGTGTGCGTGCGTGTGTGTGTGTGATGTGTGTGTGTGTGTGTGCGCGTGCGTGTGTGTGTGTGCGCGTGTGTGATGTGTGTGTGTGTGTGTGTGTGCGCGTGTGTGATGTGTGTGTGTGTGTGCGCGTGCGTGCGTGCGTGCGTGTGTGTGCGCGTGTGTGTGCGCGTGTGTGTGTGTGCGTGCGTGTGCGCGCGTGTGTGCGTGTGCGCGCGTGCGTGCGTGTGCGCGCGTGCGTGCGCGTGCGCGCGTGCGTGTGCGTGCGTGTGTGCGCGTGTGTGATGTGTGTGACGTGTGTGTGTGTGTGTGTGTGTGTGTGCGCGTGTGTGTTATCTGTTTGGCTGGTGTGATGAACCGAACACAATATGTATTAGCTTGATTATGTATTATTATTCCTCGACTTTGTATTAGCATGAGGCTAGAAAGAACATATGCCTCTTGAGATAAGAATAAGGGTTCTGAATTCAACATGAACATGATTTCAGGATCACGGATAGTACAGCAGAGTAGTCTAACTGACTGAAAAGGTAGATCAAACAGTACAAGGTCATTTTGGTTTGGAGAGACAAATAAATGTTGTATCCGTGTTTGTAAATTTATTTTAAGCCTTCAACATAAGAGGTTTAACAACCCACAAAAATCCACCATTCAGATCACATTAAAGTTTTTGGTCTTGAACTTAAAATTTTCAGGAAGCAGTCCTTACCCGGGTGTACCCGTAGATTCAAAATTCTACAAGATGATCAAAGAAGGATACAGAATGGATTCTCCTGAGTTTGCTCCTGGTGAAATGTAAGTGTGAATATGTGGTCTTCTTAAAATAAAATGTTCAATACTTGATTGTTTAATTCGAGTGCAATATGAGACAATATGCAGTAATATCATTGTCTATACCGCTTCATCCTGTATTCAGGGTCGTATACACACTGTACTGCAGGGGTGTCAAACTCCGTTCCTGAAGGGCTGCAAACCCGCACGGTTTTGTTCCACCTGCAGAGTTTAGCTTCAACCATAATTAAAAGCACCTGATCCAACTAAACAAGTCATTAAGGCTTATTTGAAAACTACATGGCATATATGTTGGAGCAGGGTTGGAACAAAAGGGCCGCAGACCCTTCAGGAACAGAGTTTGACACCCCTACTGTACTGTATATATACAAGTTTTATATATATAAAATATATATTTAAAAAATCAGTACAGTATTAGTATAGTATGTCAGTACTATATTTAATCTTCTTATATATATATAAGAAGATTAAATATCGTACTGACATTTTTCTTTGATCAATAGATAACTTACTGCAGTGATGAGTGTCGCGTTGAATTTAAAGCTTAAATCTGTCTGGCTGTTGTCTGAAACAGCCTATCAGACTTGTTCCAGTCTCTGATTTGGCTGGTTTTGTAGCACACTGCTGGGCAAAGTTCAGCATGCAATGTTTTCAGATTGGTTTTCTTTTTTGAACGGTTCAAAAGAATGTGCCTAAAATAAAAAAAAGCTAATTTTAGTGAAACAAAGTATGTGCATATAAAATTATGGTAGCTCTAGATGTTATCATGTGGGCTTATTGTTACTGGAGACCCTGTGTTTTCAGCACTGTGTAAGTGGGATGTTGTTAGTTTGATCTGGCAGTCTATACGAGCATAGGCCGAGTGCATGAATAGGAGTTTGCGTGACAATTTGTGCGTGTGAGAGAAGATATGCATAGTTTTTCACTCAAGAACGAGGCCCAAACAAAGCTCAGCAGGAAAACTATATTTTGCGCTACCTTGACACAGTAGCAATACACATTTGCAATTAATCTAAAGTATACTGTTGGGAGGGATTTGTACAGATCAACTGCAATTTGTCACAGCACTATTTTATACTACAGAATGCACAGAATATGTATGTTCAGAATATATGCTTTCTTCTTTTTTAGGTATGAAATCATGCAGTCTTGTTGGGAGGCAGACCCATCCAGGAGACCCTCATTCGGCAAGATAGTGGAGAAGGTTGAACAGCAAATCTCAGACAGCACCAAACATGTACGTCCTCATAAAACAGCCATTTTTAGTCCTGCCTTAGTATTGTTAACCTATCGAAAGCAAATGTTTCCTATATTCTTCCCTCCCGTAGATCTATCTGAACTTCAGCTCCAGGTTGCCTGTAGTCGCAAGTCCCCGTGAGGAGGCCTTTTCTCACTCATCACGTCGTAATTCAGGAAGCGATCAGAGCACTCCCACTCTGCCCCTGCTGTCTGGTGACGACGTTTTTCCGGAGGAAGCAGCTTCCAGGCAGCCACAGGCTTAAGACAAGAACTCCACCAAAATGCTGGTTTATCTCCTAAGACTGTCAGCCTTTCAGACAAATGCAGGCCGAGTGGAACGTCTGAACCCTGGCTGGAACGATCATAAAGGCAGAAAGGGGTCCCATCATCTTTCTACTCTTTTCCCCTTTCTAATGTGGGGTAGTATACGGAGTACACTCACTCTTCATTCCCCATTACTCCAGGATAATGGGACATGGACGTTTTAGGGAGCGTTTTAAGTTCTTTTTCATGTTCAGTGATGTTCCAGTAGGGTTGATTGGCACCTTCACTTCTGCACAACAGGCCTGACCAGGTCTTTTTGCGGTACGATGTTTAACTCTGCGTAGGTACTCGGAAAAACAAATCATCTGATCATACCCGTAGCGCATACAACACATAACAAACCTAAAACAAGATTGCAGTGGTTAAAGCTTTGTGTAGTATCATGACCAGCTAAACTCGTGTTATTGTAAAGCAGATCTTTCACAAATGCGGAGGCTTGACTGGAAGTATATTTTCCGATGCCAAAAATTTGAAATCTACAATTATTAAACACATACAAAAGGGAGAAATATCTAGCAGGCTAATTCAGAGATCAGCCAAGTGTTGGAATGCGGGGAAAAATAGAAATCACCAGGTTGTCGGAACTAAGCTTTATCTTAGCCCTCCATCTGTGCTAAGAGGGGGGGCAATAAGGGCAATAATGAATTAATAAAGTGTATATCACAGCAGACTGTTAAGGTATGGTCAGGAAATCAGGAACAGAGCACAAGCTTGAAAGATTTGCATAGCGTCAAATCGAATATACCGACTTTAACCAACAGTTTATTTTTGCGCTGATAAAAAAAACAAAAACTTAAAGCCTTATGTCTTTGTCCTAAAGTGATAGGTCAATACAGATGTTATTGTACAGAAAAGCACTTTTTAACACTTGATCAATCACTATATTGGATCTAGATGCTGTTTCTTAGCCGTACACTATACAGTATATAGTATATGTCATAGAGACCTTTTTTTTAAAAGCACAAAATACTGGTATAGTGCTATTGTTATTGTGTTTGTATGGTATGATGGTATGATGGGTTCAGGCAGCTTTAGGAGCATTCAGTAGTTTAGTACACTGCCTCAGTATTATTCAGTTGCAGATCAAGAACAGTTCTGACACCACGATTTGTTTATATTCAAATGACAGCTTAATAATTTGGTGAAGTGCATGTTATTTTCCTCCAGTCTCTACATTTGTGCTGGCTGCAGTGAGTGGTATGAGCTACATGTAGACTCGCTCCTTTTTCTTTAGTAGTTATCAGACATCGATTTTAATTGTTGTTGTTACAGAGCAAGGACAATGCTTCTCATTCGACTTCTATTCCTGCGTATTTTTTTTTTTTCTTCAAGTAACCAATTTAAGTAGCGTCTCAAAGTGTTAAAGTGCAAACGCCGAGCTTTAAGATCAGTATTATGCGAAGGATTTTGTCCAGTACTGTGTGAAACTTTTGACAGAGCCCTCTTCTCTACATGGACATAGGTGAAGAGTATACAGTGCATTTTTATTGAGAGACAGACTTTACATCACATTTCACATGGACATTTGTGGTTTAGGTGCTTTAAAAGCTATATTTATGGTTTATGTAGGAGCTAACCTTTTTGGTCATTTGAAACATTTCAGGAAGAGAGAAAAGTCTGCAAATACCAGTTTCATCATTTTAAGACATTGACCTGGAGGCAGAGGTTTTTTTTTTTTTTTTGTATATATGTAAAGTTTTACTGAAGCTTGTTTATACAAAGATATTGCACTGTATATTATCCTTTCTGCTCACATGTATATAAAGAAATAACCGTTTTTTTTTTTTTTGTCATTCCATACAGTATATAAACAATAATTGTTGCAGAGAATTCATTCAAGCTTAGGATGTTAGAGTTACGCTCAAAAGATGTATCATTTTACAACTCTCTCAATACAACGTAAAGTGTCTTGCCTCACGTTTAACCCCATAGATTAGATTTCTGCTCTTTTGCCAATAAGAAACGTGCTGTTGAGGAAAGAGACGATGAAAAGCTAGTGCTCATGAGGAAGCATGCCAGTGGGTGCACACTCTCCATATGAACAGCCAGTGACATGTCAGTCATGTCAGTGAATGGAAGGGCGGAACGTGGAAGTGAAGCAATGAGGGCGTTCATGACCATCCCATTTTAAAAAAAGAGCTGCTCTGCATTTGAAATGGAGAGTTCGTATGGATCCTATTTCTATGAACTGAGTGATTCAGACTGTGCCAGGTAGAGCAAGTGTTGTAACATCAGTAGTCAAGCAGCCGTCAGTAGCTGATTTCCCAGCTCTCTTTTTGTTCTTTGTGTCCAGCTGCTTCCTCCAGCGGAAGTGTCACTTCCAGAGTTGGGGAGATCCCAGCCGCTTTCTATCCCACCTCCACTGCTTCCCTCTCACTCTCTTCCCACACTGAGACATTGTTCTGAAGGGGCATCTGTCTGCACTGTGTGTGTGTGTGTGTGTGCATCTGTGTGCGTATGAGTGTGCGTTTTCGTTGTAGCATAATGCAGGTCATTTTGCTGGTTAGATACCAGAGCACTGATGAGCTATCTTGTATACAGCTTGTCAAATACACTGTATACCACAAACTGGCTTCTGACTGTTGGTTTCGTGGGCGCGATACCACTTCTGTGCTTTTTCTTGCTCTATAGCAATATGTATCACTATTCTTAGGGCAAAATGGTACGTTCATGCTAATGCTGTAAACTCATTTTGTGTGTGTGTGTGTGTGTGTGTGTGTGTGTGTGCATGTGGTTTACATGCTACTTAAAATTTCCTTTGCATATCCATCACATAAATGTTACTCTACAGTACAAGTTCCGCCCATCGACTGTACAGTATGTATGCATTATGGTCCTTACATAACAGGTGGCTTAAAAGCCTGTAGCAGATGTGCTCCTTCACATTTGGTACAAGCTAGTATCTAATCATTTAATCACAAATCATGTAAACCGATGTAACTTCATCATGTGGTAATTACTATATGATTAGTGCATGGATTATCTCAATAGGTCTGTGTTTTTTTTTTTTTTTTGGGACAAATTATCAAAGATTTTTTTTTGTCTCTTGAAAAGAAGGTTTGTTCTGTGCATTTCATCGTTGTATATTTATTTTAAAGTTTTTATTTTGCAAGCGTTTAAAATTGTCTATTGTGTAAGTTTACTGTATTTTTTGTTTGTCACGGTCTTGTTATTATAACACTGTAAATAAAAAATATTGAAATATAAATGATTTGGCACTGGAACGTTCTCTTCTGTCTTTGTATAAGGTTAACACGGGACAAACGTGAATACGAATGTTAAAACGAAGTTGTTAAGACAAACACGTTGTTACACATAAAACACGATTTTAAAAACGTCTTGCGATTTACATTTTCTGTTTTATACTAGAGCACATAGTTTTTGTGAAAACCTGACCGTCAAGCATGTACTGCAATTGCTGAGCTTTCTATTTGAGATGTTCTGTTCTAACAAGGCTTCCAGCCATACAGTACAGCCTTGAGAGTGTTATTGCTTTTGGACAACAGTCCCAAAAAGCCATTTATTATCACCAGATTATGATCTGTTTGCTTATTAAAATAGTTATCTAACTAGTTATTTTGCTCCACCAATTCATATATCGGTCAATGACCATCTGAACTAAGTAACTGAGCGTGGCGGATCTAGTGATCGACAATTAGTGTAATTATAAGGGGAGAAAGTAGTTTTAAATTCTTACAGGTACATAGAGAAAAGGAACACAGGAATATGCCATGAAGTTTCTTTTTTTTTATTTCCACTTATTCCTTAAAGTACCATCAGCTACTTTAACTTCTGGGTTGAATCCCTAAGTAGCATTAAATGGAAAACTAATATGCTAGTTAGCTTTGTAGCAGTTAATGAAATAACACTAGTAGTTTAGATGCAATCCAGAATAACTAAGAGGAATTTATTTAAGAGTCAGAGTATTTTTTAAGAAGACATAACATTAAAACGGACTCTTACTGAAAGTGCTTTTGAATGTGTTTTTTCGTTTAGTTTAGTTTAGTTTTTTTGCAGAAAGCTGCGCTCTCCTCAGTCCTGCGGACCATACTGACCTACTTTCATCCATGCTACGACAGTGTAATTAATGACTGTGGGACACTTGGGACACGGAGTGACACATATAGTTTAACTTCCCAGTGCTATCATGCATTATCACCACTCCTGGAATGCCTCTGGTCCAATTAGATTTCTTAGCCAGAACTAACTCTTGTATAATTCTGTTTACAGCTCTCATTAGGCTGTTTTTTTTTATATAAATATACTTTTAATGCTTTGTTTTCTCTTCCAAGAATTTAGGAGAGCGCTCCAGTTTCTTCCTGCTCTAAAGAAAAGCACAGAGGTTTCTCGATTGCAAAAGCATTTTTTTCACTGTGTTAGGGCTATGGCTCACCATTTCTGATCTTACTTTAAATAGTTGGAAGCTGTTTGTTTGCATTTAATTGCTGAATCCTGATTATCCTAAAAAAAAAATAAAATAAAAAAAAAACTGTAAACCATATCTCTTTGACCCAGGGTCTGGCCCAAACTCAGGACCGGACATCTGCTTTCAGCTAGTCACAGGAATGAGAAATAACTCATGCTTTGGGGGTGAAACTTTTGTTGTAAAAAGTATTGACATTGGCAAAATGGCAAGTTCTAAAATTTATTTAGAATTCGATCCTGTGTTATGAAAAAGCATGTTTCTTTCAGATGAAACTTCGAGTTAAGAGGTCCCATCTCTCCTGTACTGCATCCGGTGCTTATGCTTCTCCTTCATAGTTTGAGCTCATTGTTTGCTCATCTATCTGATAAGAGAAGAAGGATTTCCCACTATTGAAACCTGCCAAAAACACCCAGTGAGTAAGCAGCACCTGAGACGGCTGTTTGAATTCAACGAGCAGCTGAGAGAGGGAGAGTTTACCAGCATGTCCTCATTCAATAGATAAGAAACACCTGTTGAAAACTTGTGAATTCTCTCTCTCTCTCTCTCTCTCTCTCTCTCTGTTTTAATTGATTTCTAGTGTTGTTTACTCACCAAGAATTGAATGAGAAAAGCCCCTTGAGTTTAACGTGGGCGTGAATCAAGTCAAAGCATGAAAACATGAAAACACGTCTAGTTTAAACACTTACTGTACCAATGCAAAATGGGAATATGAAAAAAGCAGCGTATGTGTTTTCTTGCGTTTTTGTTTGTATGTGTACACAGAATTGTGAAAAATGATTAAAAATGTGAATTTGCATGTTTTATGTTCTTCTTTAACACAAGTTCAGCAATGTTCCAGATTTTGATCATGCGTTAATACAATTAGGAACCATGTATTTGTTTTTGCATCTATATTCACAAATATTGAATATACTGTAGCTGTCCACCATTCAAATCCCAGTAACCCATGCGTACATTTATATGCCAATAAGAGTTTGTGAGATGTTGAAGTCATTTCAGGTGAAGTTCAGACACTCATCTTTTAAACATTTTACGGCTCAAAATCTGCAGCAGTAAGAAGAAGTCAGTTGATTCTGCTTCACACAATGCACTTATTTGTATTGCACTCAAGGGTGAACAAGGGTACCTAGGAACAAATGTTAATGTGTGCTTTCTAGTGAACTCTGCACTTAGAGACATATGACTGTCTGCATGTGATGCCCCTATAGTAAATACCTCTTAAAAACAACCTGATATATGTTGTGTGCATACACTTGACACATGACTGCATATTTGTCTTAGAAAGAGAGAGAGAGAGAGAGAGAGAGAGAGAGAGAGATCTCCTTTAATAAGTGTGTTGCTTTCCTGTGGTTTCTGTGGCTTCACTGACAGTTTGACCTGCACGTTGTGTACACAACAGTAGAGAGATGGTGGAAGTTAGTAGGAAAGGAGAACCAGCAGTGAAGCAAGATGGAGTGAAAAGATTAAGAAATGCAAGGTGAATGAGTGCATACTAAATGGTTTTGCATAATATGTATTAACTGCTCACTTATGTAACAGTTCTTTTCCACTTGTTTACTATTACTGGGCTCACTATCAGTTTGTCACACAAATCCTACCCCTGCGCTGAGGGCAAAAACAGTATTCTGCCACACAATATCACTACTTGCGGGCCATCATTGGGACCAAACTAACTTAAATGAAAATAGTGTCTCTTTAGTCTTTGTGCAAAGATTGACCCTTTAATATTGTCACTAAGAAAAAAATGCTTTGAAAAGGTTTTCATTGAGGTGATAATGACAACTATGCTGTTTTTTTTTGTTTGTTTGTTTGTTTTATTTTATTTTGTGTATTTATTTTTAACAGACAACATTATGGGTCTCTTCCAGAGTCGAGATGTTACATCATGGTAAGAGTATCAATTAATTTACAAAAAACAATAGAAAAACAGGCATTAAAATCAACTATATTTCTTGTAGTATACTGCAAATCAATTGAAAAAGGCATACTATATACAGTTACAGACGCGATCGCATCTAGTGGATTTTGTTTAGCATAGGATACATCAACCAAGTGGTAGAGATGGCTCAATTAGGTCAAGTTTGATCATTTTGAAAAAGATACAGTTAATCAAAATGTGACTCTATGATAAGGTTAAGCAGTATTAGAAAGGGTTAAACTCATATCAGCACTCTTTGGATTCCTGCTTAATAGTGTAGGTGTGTGCAAGACATGGAATCAATGGGTAATGATTTAGACCTATAATTATAATAGATTCTCAGAAATAAACACTAGTATGAACAGAAATATATTTCAAAAAGTACCGAAATAAACCATTTTTTTTATTCCAGGTGAAATGTTTTTTGCTACTCAACTTACACAACAGGTTAGTAAATCAGCAGCTTATTCCAAAATCTCACACAAAGGGAAACTTACTGCTAAGAAATTACAGACACAGACCTCAACCAAAACACAAAAATGTCTCATGAATCTTCCAGTACTTGTTTCTTTCACAAAATTTAGGGTCATAGCCTGCTTTTCATGTATGATCAGCAAACCATTCAATATGTGTGTGTCTACATAAGCAAAAAATAAAGCTTAAAGAAAAATCTTGTCTGACTTGACTTTCATATACAGTACATCACAGTTGATAATTTAGCCTTGGTGTGCACCTCTTATCTGATGTGCTCCAGCATTGAAACCTCCTTCATACTGATATAAGCAATACATAGCAATACTGGAATAAGCAATACAAATATTCTTTCAGCATAAGTTAAAGACCTAACCAAAATTGGGTATTAATTCACATTATCAATAACGGCTATCTTGGTAACGTTAGCTTGAACAGCTTGTAGTTAGAACACAGACATTAGTCAAGGCAACAAACTCAGCAATTTGATCAGTGAGAGGATCAGGAAGATGACCCTGAGCTATAACAGCATGTTTTCCCCTAATCACCTGGTAGTCAGACTGAATTCTGCATCAGATGACCGGAGTAGGAGTAGCATTTGCGTCAAACTCCATGATCCTGTGATTGAAAACATAACCATAGTGATAGTAATGAGAACAGTGTATATTTCTGGATATGTTTCGTGTAGCATAAAGCAAATAATGCTTTGTTTGCTCAGTACAGGAATCGCATTTTCACTTAACAAAAAAAAAAAAAGAAGCCAAAGACAAATAATTTAATTATGGGTTGTAAATAAAATGTGACGATTTGTGAAAAACCTGAAGATACCGTACTGCTGGTTTTAAAGCTACAGCCTGAAATTGCCAAAAGTAAAAAATCTAAAAACTAAAATGTAAAAATTAATTGCTTCAAAATATTGAATTGTATTAAAAAAAAGTAATAATGGAAAAAATATAATTATAAAAAAATATTATATTAAATTTTTTGTAAAAATAAATTAATAATAAAAAACACATTAATTATATAAAAATAGCTGTTCAAAATAACAATGTGAAGGTGATCTAATTGTGAAACATAAACAATTAAAAGATTATCAGTTTAAAAAGAAATTAGTCACATTAAACAACTAAATCATGTAAAAATTACAATTAAAATTTTTTTTTTAATTGTTTATGTCAGGCGCCACGGTGGTGGTGGTGGTGTGTGTGTGTGTGTGTGTGTGTGTGTGTGTGTGTGTGTGTGTGTATACCCTGCAATGGATTGGAACCTTGTCCAGGGTGTACCCCACCTCATGTCGTAAATCTTCTGGGATGAGCTCCACCCCCATAGACGACCCTGTATCCAACGGCATTTATCGTGCTGCTGCCAAAGTGTTCATATTAAACTTCATAAATAACATTGCATTCTTTAACAGTTCTATAGAAATGAGGTGGCAAACACCCTCAGATGGCACAAAAACTCATAAAAACTCATCTTCTGGGTTGTATAAAGGAAAAACAAACAGTATTAATTGTATTCAGACGATCCCAAGTGTTAAGGATGATCCCACTGGATTAGTTTAGGACCAGGTTTAAAGTGTAAATCTGCATACAGTATAAGTGAGAAAAAAGAACAGCAAGATTGTCTGCAAAGTCTTCTTCCTTGGTGAAAAGTGACTGTTAGGTAGCTCTGGGCTTATCTGATATAGCCTTTGAATAGCCAGTCAACAGCAACAACAGAAATGCTAGACATAACAATTCCCAGAGCTCACCTGACTCCAGTAGGAAATACCTTAAAAGATTGCCATCAGTGAAGGCGCTAACGTACTCTATCATAGGCAAAAACCTTTTTCTTGTTTCATTTTTGAAGAAAAAGATAACGCATGGTCACCAGCTCTATTAACAATTTCATGTTTTTTTTTGGTTTGTATTTTTTTGTGTGTGTGTGTGTGTGGAGAAGGTCAATGATCAGATTCTAAAGGTGTTAGATTGACTAAAGTTAGAATAACTTTATCTCCATAAATTGTTTTCAAATACATTAAATAATCCTTGTGACATATTACTAACCCGCTTGTAGTTTACTTTGCTACTGCACTAAATAAATCACTTCTTTTCATAAAATGAGATAAGCCCATGCTGGCTGTAAGTCTGTCATTTATCAATTACATTCTATTGTTCATGTAGACTGTCTACAAATATGGGGTTGATAATTATACAAGGATATACAAATTATTTTATTAGTGTAGTAGAGTGTAGTAAAAGTCTAACCTTTTGGACAAGTCGTTCCATTTCCACCTGAGTCAATACAGCGTGGCTGTGTATACAGGTGTGCTAGCACAAGTAGTTTTTATGAGATCGGGTGTTAGTGATAAAAAATAAAAAATTATAATAATAAAAATAAAAAATAAAACAGCATCAGACTTTCAGACAGACTAACCCTAACCCTAACCCTAACCCTAAGTCTTCACCTGCTGGCTTTTGTGATGTAAATGAAACCAAAATAGATAATATCAGATGTCAGATCTTTTTTTTCCATCTTTAAAATGATAGCGGGACATTGGTGCCTCAAGTTGTTAAGGTTCTTAGTGATCAGAAGGTTGGAGATTCAAGCCCCACCACCGACAAACTGCCCTGTTGAGCCCTCAAGTGAGGGATTAACCCTGTCTTCTCCTGGGGCGCTGTATCCTGGTTGACCCTGTGCGCTGACTCCAGCTTCTCAACTGGCATATGTGAAAAATTCTTAATGTAAAAGTCTTAATAACGGAGCTGATTAACCCTGAATAAACATTAGCTGTTCTTGATTTAATTCATTCACGCTAAGCATGGACTGCATGGGACCGTATTATTGAAAGATCTTGGTCAGGGGAGGGGTATGAGGAAAGGTACTAAGGAAAGGTCAGTTGATATGTATCCGATCTTCCTGATCCTTCATCAGAACTGAGAAGGTTTTAACCGCAAATGTTGTTTTAAAGCAGTTTAATGAACATTATTCAAGCTGGTTACTCCAGCTGTGATAGAATATAATATGCATACAATAAAAATCTATAGAAACATAGTAGTAATGAAATAATTTAGTTGAATAGGTTTATAGTTTTATATGACGACGTACCAGTCTCTTAGTGACAATTGTCTCTTCAAAAATTTCTGTGTTAAACTGAATCCTTTGTTTTCATCACATCCCTGCTGAGAAGATTTGTGCGTCATACCTTCAGTTCTATTCTTTTAGAAATATGTCAAAAGCCGTGCTTTAACTGTTGTCTTGGCCGCTGCGAAATACGAACAGAACGCATCTCCCCTCAAATTGAGCCCTGGGCAGACCTATGATGAAGCATGGTGGTGGGAGCATCTATTTTTTGGGGGAAAAAAATGCAGGCCTCATTTAAATCCTATCGAAAATCTGTGAATTGGCATAAAGAGGGCTTTGTACAGGAGATCTCCTGGCAATTTTGATAGAACTGGTGGATATTTAGGGACAACTGGAATAACATTGCCAAATCAGGATGGCAGACTCTCATCCAACAAGACTGAGTGCTGTATTACAATCCAACGGTGCTTTAGGAAAGTATTATTTAAAGGGATGTGTATATTGTACTATACAACCAGTTTACTGTTGGTAAGGTTTTGGTTTTCAACTGGATTCTGCTGGTTGTTATATTACATTAAATTGCATCACAAAACACTGTAATTTTTACAGGTTTCAAATCCACTCTACATGATAAGGATATTCAAAGTATAAAGGTATATCGCAAACAAAATGTTGCCAAGTACATTGATGATTATGTAACAAAGCAAAACACAGAGGTAGCATGGTGGCTTGGTGGTTAGCACAGTTACCTTGCACCACCAGGGTCGAGGGTTCAATTCCCCCATGTGCATAGAGTTTGCATGTTCTCCCTTGCTCGGTAGGTTTTTTCAGTGTGCTCCAGTTTCATCCCACAGTTCAAAGACATTCAGATTAGGCTAATTGGCATTGCCAAATTGCCTGTAGTATGTTGGTATATGTGTAAGTGGGTGTGTGCCCTCTGATGTATTGACGCCCGTTCTAGGATAAAGCTGTGTAGATGATGAGTGAGTGAATGAGAAACACAGGACGAATGAACCAAAAAGTTGTATTCTCTGTAGTGCAGTTAGGACACATCCTAAGAATACTGACCATTTAGTACACATGATCCCCAAAAGTCATCACAGGGATAGGAATGTGTTAGAGAACCAGAGTACTCAACTTTAATCAACTAGTCACACTTGTTACAGTATAACACAGTTCCTCAAGTTTATCAAGTTAAGGACAATGTGAGATGGATTGTTGGCCAAAAATAGTTCACCACCAAACCATACTTCATTCCAATGCATTCTTTTTTTCAGTCAATGTTTTACGTCTGATGGTGGAAACTTTATGATCTCAACTCCACATTAAGAAGTAAGTATACCTTTTTGAGAATGGTAAAAGTATTGAAATTTTTTAGGATTAAGAAAGGTCTACAAGATCTATCCAGGACAGATTTGCATATTATGTTAGAGAATGATTCTTTTTGATTCTGTAAAGCTGCTTTGCGACATATATATAATATTTATAATATATAAATAAAAATCGAATTGAATCAAATTTAATGTATTTATACTGTATATACAAGTAACACTTCATGCAATCAGGGTCAATATGTTAAACATGTTGCTTTTGACATTATCAGAGATCAAATACACCCTTACTCCTCAATGCTGGTCGTCCTCATGCTTGAGCCATTGTTCAACACAAGAACAAACAACGTGGCCTGGATCTAATCTTCCTCTAATACACTTCCTCTTGTCCCCATCCTGTTTTTTCTATCACACTCATCTTCTAACTTTACACACAACATGCATATTCCAATCTTGCCCGCATGAAATGTTCTCAAGCTCCAGTTTCTAAAGTGACCATGAAAGTGAACAATGTTAAAAGGAATGAGTCTGCATAATTAGTAACTTAGAATGACAGCATTATGTAGATGTAAGCATGAATAATCATTGAATATTGTGCCTGGGTGTAATAATATTGGGAGTGAAAAAATTGGAAAAGTTTTGAAAAACTAGAACTTTTTTTCTTCTTGACCTACGGATCTGGTACAGGATATTCAGATTTTAGTGAATGTAATGAATTTTAAAAGGGTGTTTCGCATTTTTTTTTTTTTTCATTATTGAAGCATCATTGATTTGTCTTTGTTTTAGGTAATTGTATGACTGAAAATCTACAAATATTTTGTGCATTTTAGCTAAATATTTTGTGCCAGAAATTCAACTGTCGATCAATAGACTGATGTGATAACTGCTTTATTACTTTGAGATTTATTGCAGAGATCTAATAATCTTTTTTTTTTTTTTTTTTATAAATTTGTGAGTGGAAAATAGTGGAAAAGAAGTGGTGCAATAACACCCTATAAAACATGAGCTCTCTGAGAAACAGCAAGAAATCTTCAGCTGAGAAATATATATGCGAGGTGTTAGTTTAGCATAATAATTGTAGTGCAGTCATGGGAATGTCTGAGACACAATTGATGCTTGCACTGGAGTGTGTATGTGGCCTACGGTCAGATGAATAGGTCACCATGTGATGCTGAGTTATTACAGACTGCCATTGTCCTTTGGAACCTGAGGCTGAAACCATTTAATGGTATTTAGAGTTTTGTGTGTGTCTGTTTGGGTCTGAGTGTGTGTGTGTCTGTGTGTTGTGTGCTTGTATTATCATTGTGGTTAGGTGGTGTTAGAGTTGCATTCAGCTCAGTAATTGGTTTTGCTAGTGAAAGGGAAGGAGGAAGAAAAGGAACATTTGTGTGTTTCCGCATTCTGTATTGTATATACAAGGCCTTACCTACAGTATGTATTCACCCCCTTTGAGTTTTAAACCCATCATTAGTTCACAATTATTGTGCCACGTAATATCAATAACTATACATTTGTTCCAGAAGGTTGTCATTTTTTAAGCCAATAAACTGAACATCATAAAGACCTAAAGTGCTGTAAGAATGTTTTTCATCAGCAGAAAGACACTGTTCATACTTAAGATGGTAGGATGGATAAAGCCAAATTAAAAGCATACAAGAGCTTTGAGACTATGGTTTACCTTGGTCAACTGATGGACTGTGATCACTGCCTGAGCACTTCTGCTTTTAGGTACAGCCAGCTCTCGAAACTCAGCCGCAATTAACTGCCTCAGTTAACTTGCCTCTAATTCTGGAACGTAACAACTTATTAACTTCCCCCCTTATTCCAAATTCTGTATTTGCCACCACCACTGCTGAAGATTGGCCTCTATGCTTCAATTCCAGGTGACAGCCATGTGGGCTCCTTTGGTTTTAACTTCAGTCTGCCATTGCCACTGAACTGTCATTGGTCTCTTTGGCCTTAATGGCAGCCTGTTGGCCTCTGTTTCATGTCCAGTTTTTCAGCATGCTGCTGCCACAGCTCACCAGTCTCATGCCATCATGTCTGCTGGATACTATTCCTAACACTTGCCTCTATTCTATCTACACCTTATTTCCTTGTCTTTTCCTCATTCCCAGTCTCACATTTAATTTTTCTTTTCATTTTTCTTCTCTGAAGTACTGTATACTGGAATTGGGAAGACCAAGACGTTGAGTGTTTGAATGAAAGTTGAAGCTCAGACCTTAATCTTAATCCTAGTCTATTGTTCACTATTGGTCTTATTGCAAATAGGTCAAATATTAAGATCCAAACATGGATTGATACAGTTCTATAGAAGAGTGGCAGCTGTAATTCCAGCCAGAAGTGGTTGTACCAAGTATTGGCCAAGGGTGGAACACAACCTTTTTAAAATATACCTTTATGTCAAAATATTATACAATTTTTTTTTATATACATTGTTTAAATCAAATAGCTAACCAGGCAAAGCAGTTGCTTATTTCAGTTCACTGAAATGTCAAGCTGGGGAATACATACCATTTGTGAGGGAAAAATTGAAGGCCCTAGTTTGGGTACTACCACTTCCTACATTCTGCCAGCTGTTGAGGAAACGTGTGAGAGTGTGTCAATGGTGCATGTGTATGAGTGAATGATGTGAGAGTTTGTGGTATGTGATGATGGTAAAGGAGGAGTGAATGGTATAGGGGCATTACAAGGTCAGTTCAGAATAGCAGCTTTTTTCTCTCTCTCTTTCTCTCTCTCTCTCTCTCTCTCTCTCCTTGCTGAAGGAGGGATGTGTAAACCACAGAACAAAGGTACAGAGTGAGAGAGAAAGAGTGGGGAGTGGGGAAACCCGTGCTCCGTTTATCTAGATGCACTCAACTTCCTCTGGCACTACCACAGGGGTTTTGCAAGAACAGTAGAACAACACATGTATATACATGTGTATAAATCTACACACACACACACACACACACACACACACACACACACACACACACACACACACATCATGATCATCATGCTGTAACAGTAAATCCATCTGACATGCAAGAAATAGCTGTTGTAGGCTACTTGTAGGCTACCAGTTGAGGTGTAACAGATTAAAGACGTGAGACATGAGCAAATAGCAACAAGACCAAGACGTTGTACCATGTCTTTATTTCCCAGACCATGTCAAGATTAGAATTGCTTTTTTTTTTTTTTAATAAAAATTTTGATTCCCTTTCAGTATTATTATTATGTGACCACAGATGGCAACTGGTTGCATGATCATTGTTTTTTGTAAATAAAATTTCAAACTGCATTGATTTTTTTTCTCCCACATCAATATTATGAGCTATTTTGAGTTTGGATTATCCTGTATTCATATTACTGCTTTATCCTGTATTCAGGGTCGCGGGGGGGCCTGGGGCCTATCCTAGGAGACTTTGGACAGGGTGCCACACTACGAGCAATTTGGGAACACCAGTTAGCCTAATCTGCATGTCTTTGGACTGTGGGAGGAAACACCAACAAGCACAGGAGAACATGCAAACTCCATGTACACAGAGACGGGAATCCCAGAGTCTTACACCCTGGACAGGGTGCCAATCCATCGCAGGGCACACACACACATACACTCACTCAAACACTCATTCACACACTATGGACAAATTGGGAACGCCAATTAACCTAAGCTACATGTCTTTGGAATGTGGGAGGAAACCGGAGTACCCGGAGGAAACCCACCAAGCACGGGGAGAACATGCAAACTCCATGCACACAGAGACGGGAATCGAACCTGACCGGGAATTGAACCCGGAATCTGGAGGTGCAAGGCGACAGCGCTAACCACTACACCACAGTGCGGCCTCCACTTCACCACCATGATATGTATAAATATATTATATTTTTTGTTTGTTTTTGCATTGCCTCTGAAAAAAAAGGTCTTTTTTGTGTGTGCATGATGAGCAAGTCCATTCAGTTTTTCTTGTGTTTCCAGGTATTGTTCATCACTAGGATAATCTTCTCCAAGGAGCTTTAGCGTCAAACAAACACATAGTAAACTGACAGACAAGCTAAATATAGTGGAATGTACTCTGCCTCTGGCAGTAAATGCAATTTTCCGCTCAGTGTGCCTCAGCTGTGACTGGTGTGTTGTCTCTAAAGGATATGTTTTTTTATTTTCATTGATTTGGCAGTTTCATGATTTTATAGATATATACTGCGTTCATTCTTCTTAAGTTATATAGTATAATCAAAAGAGGCCTTGGTTCTTAGCTGCTTTACTTCGTATGACTCTCTTTATGTATTAGATAAGAAATGTTAGTGTACTTACACATCACATATAATGTACTTTTTACTCACCAAACTCCTGACTCATAAAATTCTAATTAAAACCCCCTACAATCAATCAAAGGGTTTTTTTTTTTGGTCATGGATCACATAACAGGCGTTTAATTCATGTTCTATCACCCCAGCAGTTAACACCGACCTGGATCTCCCTGGTTTGGATTCCTCCTCATGAACGTCCTTCAGATTAATGTTTAATCCAGATGGTTCAAAATGTCATTTCAGCTGTCTCAGCACAGCTAGGAGAAAATCTAATAGCTTTATCTTCTCTTTCTGAGAACAGTACATTCTTGGTCGAAATAAACCATTCTCTCATCCTACGAACTTTATAGTTATGTAGTAAGTAATAGTATGCATTTTTAATAATTTGAGACTACAATTATGAAAAGGCAAGAACCACCTAAAGAGTCCTGAAGAACTGGTATGACTTACGAGGTGTCGTTCAAATCAAACCGGGATTGTGTAGGGTAAAAGAACACAGCTGTGAGAGTAAAAACTCTTTTAATAACTCCTTTATTTCTCTATATAATCCTGCAACTGCAACACTAATGCATTTTCCCCAGCATTTCACTAGGGCACTATCAAGGTAGAACGTTTTCTCAGTACGCCCGAGTCATAATCGGATTGCCTGCTTCATCTTTAATGTGCAGTGAATGTGTTGGTGAATGTCTGTTTGTTTCCATAGACAGATGTATATTTTCTGCGATCTTCAATCCTGTGTTAGACTAACCTAATGTTCACGGGATTGACTTCAGTGGGCTCTAAGGCACCTCAGCCAGGATCGTCATTCAAGCATGTACAGCTTTCTTTTTTTTTTTTGCACCATTCTAATATTTTATTGTGGCTAATGATGTGACTTGAGATTGTATTGCGCTTGAAGTTTTCTGTAAATGTGAATCACTTTAATGCCTTCATTCACCAGAAATTTCATCTTAGTTTGACAAGAACACACATTGTACCTACAAATCACTTATGCTATGATGTTTATTTAGATGTCGACTACATTTCCGCTGAGCCCCAGTGGGCTGTATTAGACTCCGGCAAAACGCATGACGTTCTCCCTATTAGCTCAAGTTTGTGTTGGTTCTGGTCCAAGGTCAAATTCAGGAATGTGAGTAAAGCCCAAAAAGCAAATAAATCTTATGGTTCAGATAAAAGTTTCATATGACTTCATTAGTAATAAATATTTTATTTTATAACTGCATGGTTAGTTTCATGAAGAGTATGCAATACTTGAAGGACGCATACTGTATATAAGGACTTTTTCTCCATACTGTTTAACAAATTATGCGGTTTTGTGATCTGAAATAAAAATTTTGATCTTTAATTCTGCAAACCAACCTGTGACTATAGTATAATATACCACGATTAACTCAGATTGTGGATAAACATTTCTTATAGTCATAAATACATATTAAGTAGATTTCATCACATGTAGGATAATGAGCCATGTGTAAGCTGATATCATCCGCAATCTTGCAAGCTCATTGTGTGTCAATATGTCAAGATACACCAACTAATACAGCGCAGTACTCATCATGTAAACGTATAAACAGGGATCATACAAACATTGGGCTCTCCGGTGGAGGAAACTGAGAATGACAGTAAAACTGAACACAAAACATAGTCCTTTGTGAGCCCTTGTGCCTGCCGATGCATCTTTAATGAACGAGACAGACGATCGTCCTAAGGCTGGAATGTTCCATGGCCAAACTCATGTCCATTATGCTGAGGCTCCGATGCTGACCTTATTAGAAGCCATTCATGCTTTTGTTTTGAATGGTGAATAATTCATTATGTGAAGTGTGAAGAGGCAATAAAAAATAAAAGAGGGTCATCAGGGTGTGGGGTGTATGGGGGAGTGGATAAAAACGTGTTGAAAGAGCTTTACCGAGATCTCGGCATTGTGTGCCGGTGTGTCAGAATGAGCGGCGATCAGCGAACATTATACACCAGGCAAGGCAAGAACAGGAACACTGTAAGAGGAATATGTGCTCAGAATATGAAATATGTTATATTAGAATAACAGTGGCTATAAAAAATAACACAGAGCAAATATGTGGCTATGGATGACCTTTAATACTGTAACTGGAGTCCACAGTGGTCAAGTTTGTAAGATGTGCAGTGTTCTGGGAAATGCAGTCAGTTCAAGCATAGACATGACAGTACTATATGTGTGTGTATACTGTACTGCCTGTATGGTATGTTTATGCCACTTGATATGTCAGAAAGGCCTGCATCAATCAAAATTAAATAAATACGTTTAGACAGACACCCTTGTAAGCGATTTATATGTTTGTTTGTTTTTTATCTTATTTTAAATTTGAGCATTAAGGGCCTTGCTCGAGGGCCCAACAGAGACAACTTGGTGTTTGTGGAATTTGAACCTGGGACATTCCAAACCGTAATACAAAGCCTTAACTTTGGAAAAGCTAATTCTGCCCAACTCTTACTGTACCTCTAAAGATAAAAAGTGAACAGGAGCAATTTGTGTAAGCATCAATGCACTTGTCAGTTCGCCACATGTGCTCTTGAGGAGTGTGAAACATGAGTATATGCTGTGTTAATAAAGTGATGATTATAACAGAGAATCTAAAATTAACAGTTGTGTACACTCATATAATTTAATAAAAGTATATAATATATATATATAGCTCTACTCCTACTCCTGAACGTAGGACCAAAATGACGTCATTCTGAGTGATTTCCTACTCTAGGATGCTTCGTAAAAATGGGCCCAGGACTCCAATTTGAAAGAGTGGTTCTGGAAGCATGAGAAATTATTTTCACACATGAATTAAACACCAGATTATGGCCTGTAATCAAAGTTAAAGGCAGTCAAACAAGATCTTGGACAGTGTATGTAATTATTTGTATATTCATTTGTGCGTATGGCTGCATTGTGCTTATTAGGTACCATCTGTACACCCACATAGATTTCTATAACAGCACCGTTTTATCTGCACAAAAAAGCATTTAAAGAAATAGTCAGTTTAACTTATGAGCCAATACAAGTAGAATTAACAGTAGTTGCCAAATTGAAAAAAGAAAACTCTCTGAATTTGCATGGATTTTTTATACGTAAATCATGGTGTTAGGTCACTTCTTATTTACATAATAGGTTTAGGAGTATATACACAGGCCCACCATGGAAACTAACCACGATCATAAGACACTTGTTTTCTTCAAGATTCCTGTAGACAGTTCAAGTAGAGTACAGTTATTTGCTTCTTTGTATATCATGTCCTCACCTTGCTCCACCCTTTCCTGCCTTTGCCCATCATCCCCCTATCTCAAGACAAAATAACAGAAGTGATATAATCATCAGTCATATCACAGGAATGCAAGCAGGACTCGGGCATGTCTGAGGTATAATACATTATACCAGCACTGGGGCAACGACTTTGTTATCTCATATGATGGATGATGGCCAGACGGGTATATATTTATTTATTTATTTATATTTATTTAATTTTTTTTTTTGCATTATAACTTATACAGAAGTGTAGACAGTATATGGCTTAAGTACAGAAGTCATTTCTCTCCATGGAGACCTTGAAGTCAAGGTTATTAATTATGATATATTTATTATTGTAATTTAGCACTGCAGTCATCTTTATCAGTCAGGCAGCCACATAGACCCCAATAAATTTTTTAGAAATGTACACGATTTATAATCTAAAAACCTGCAAGAACTAATAATAAAAGAAATGGCCACACGAACAGCACAAAGTGCCAGCACTGACAAACTGAAACTCTTGGTAGGTCTATTAGGTCTATTCCTCTTAATGCAAAAAAAAGTAGAA